>CAUYRH010114870.1:0-10288 GCA_963574655.1 Perodicticus potto | reverse complement strand
ACATATGAAAAATGCTCACCATCCTTAATCATCAGAGAAGCGCAAATCAAAACTACTTTGAGATATCACCTAACTCCAGTAAGATTAGCCCACATAACAAAATCCCAAAACCAGAGATGTTGGCATGGATGTGGAGAAAAGGGAACACTTCTGTACTTCTGGTGGTAATGCACACTAATAAGTTCCTTTTGGAAGGATGTTTGGAGAATACTTAGAGATCTAAAAATAGACCTGCCATTTGACCCTATAATTCCTTGACTTGGTATATACCCTGAATACCAAAAATCACATTATAACAAAGACATCTGTACCAGAATGTTCATTGCAGCCCAATTCATAATTGCTAAGTCATGGAAGAAGCACAAGTGCCCATCAACCCACGAATGGATTAATAAAATGTGGTACATGTATACTATGGAATACTATGCAGTCTTAAAGAAAGATGGAGACTTTATCTCTTTCACGTTTACATGGATGGAGCTAGAACATATTCTTCTTAGCAAAGTATCTCAAGAATGGAAGAAAAAGTATACAATGTACTCAGCCCTACTACTATGAAAGCTAATTTATAGCTTTCATATGATGGCTATAACCCAATTATAGCATAAGAATGTGGGGAAAGTGGCAAGGGAGAGGAGGGGAGGGGGGAGGATGGGTAGAGGGAAGGTAAATGGTGCAGCCACACCTATGGTGCATCTTAGATGGGTTCAGGCAAAACTTACTAAATGCAGAATACAAATGTCTTCATACAATAACTAAGAAAATGGCATGATGGCTATATCAAACAGTTTGATGAAAATGTTTCAGATTGTATATGAAACCAGCACATTGTACCCCTTGATTGCACTAATGTACTCAGCTATGATTCACCAATTTAAAAAAATCTCATTTGTTCACCAGATATCTAATTTATAAAGAGTTTGCTACGTGGCAGGTGTTATGTACTGTATATAATCCCCATGTAATCATTACCTCAGATTCATAATAAACACTGTTGTAATAGAGGATAGTATGGAGTGACAACAAGGGTGAGGTTAGAAGACCACACTGCTTGAGTTCAAATCCTGACCCGTTCACTAATGAGCTTGTCATTTAACCATTGTCTACTTCCACATCCTTTTCTACAAATGAGGATAGTAAAAGTACCTTCCTTTGTGAGGATTAAATAAAATAATGCATATAAAAGCACTTAGAATGCTGTCTGCATAGTATCATTATCATTATTATTAAATTTATGAAAAGACATTTTCCTCTTAGCAGTTCATAATTGCCTGGTAATAGTGTTATGAGAAAGTGAGCCATGTGTATTAATAAAAGATGACAGATTTTACCATTATTTATATGGAGGACAAGGGAAGTGGATGACATTTACTGAGCCCCTAGTAAGCACCAGACCCTGTACATACTGACCACCATTTTATTCACTAATCCAGACAGTGCTATATGACGCAAGTATTATTTTTCTCCATTTATAGAAAAGAGAAAAAAAGAAAACAAAAAAGATGAAGAGAATTTTTCAGTTTCATAAAGGCAGTTTTCATAGGATAGAAAACCAGATCTTTCTGTGTCCAAAGTTCATGTTTTTCCTTTATAAAAGATGAATGGAATTGATAAAAATGAGACTTTTCTTCCAACACTTAAGTTAACTTAAGGTATTAAGATAACTAGCAGCTTTTCTTTTCTCTTTAGTTAGGAACTGAAATTTAGCATTTTTAAGGTTGTATTTGAAATGTATTGTAGAAAGAAATTTGGAAATCCATATATTAATAGTAATTCAGAAATTTCCCCAAAGTTTTATTTAGCCTGAATTTCTAACTGTTTAGAAGTCAAATCACAAGTTAACTATAAAAGGCAAATCCATTGGTGGGAAAGTCTGTTACCATAAGTGCTCAGGAAGAAGTGAAGAAATACGTTCACGTTCTGGAGATTAGAACAGGACAAAGTATCTCATGCTGTGCTCAATTAAAAGCCAGAACAAATCCTGCCCCTCCAAAAACAACCAAAAACCAATTTCAGACTAAGAAAAAGAAAAGAAAAAATGTTTTCAGTATTATGTCTCTCCAGTTTATTCACCCATGGATTAGTCTTGTGTTCTTTCTCTTTCTTCTTCAAACTCTTTTTCTTTAAAAAACTGCCAGCTGCTGTAATAGAAGTAGAGAAGGGGAAGGGACTTTAGTGTCAGACAATTTAATGAGAAAAACAACAAAGAAAAGTTGTTCTTTTGTTGTAAGCCTCAAAGATTATGCATCTCATTCGTCAGGTTTATAGAGGAACTTGGCTGCAGGTCTTTACTGGAAAGAGACACAAGGATTTGGAATTCCATTTGGAAAACTTAAGTCTTCCTGATTTCTGGATCAGCACAGAGACAGAGTCACAATGAGCACTCTTACACTGATGTGATGGGAGATCTCTGGATAGGAACCTACTAATTTATTTTCAAGGCTTTAAGTAGCCTCCCTGTTCCATGTCTTGGCATGCTGTTATTGATTTTATTTTGCTCTATTTTATGTGGTATTTATTTTATTATGAATAGGAGAAGCAAGAACTGGTATCCAGATAATTAAAAAAAAAAGAAAGAAAGAGTCTTGGGTTTGGTTGGGAGCTTCTCTGAACCAGAAGAAATGACCTCAAAACTAGCTAAAAAACCCCCAACAAGAATGAAAAATGGCATGCTGCAAGTTCCAGGAGGATGCTACAAGTTCCAGGAAGATGCTGCGGAGATCAGCTTCAGATGCATTTCATTTTGCATTGTTGTTAATGGCTTGGAAAGAGGCCATAAACCTATTACGGTAATTATATCTGCAAATGAGGGTAAATAGGATGGTGTTATAGACACCAGCAAGGAAGAGACATAGTACAGAGCAAGCTAGAAAGATTAGAAATATGGACAGGAAATGAACAAATGAGATCAGCCTTGAAAAGTGGGAACTTGCCTCTGGAGAAATACATAATTTGAAAACCAGAGAGGTGCTTAAAGATGGGGTCGTTCTTGGAAAGCAACAATGGTAAATAAGTCTTTGTATAGGTATTAGTCCAGGATATGTTTGTAACATGATGGTCAAAGAATGCTCAAATGATGGCCTGGTGTGCATGTAGCCTTTTAGAATGCATTTCTTTTCTTTTTCTTTCTTTCTTTCTTTTTTTTTTTTGCCAGTGGAAGCATTTCCATTATCTCATTTGATCATCAGCCCAAGAGGTTGGAAGCAAACCATCTCTCCATTGAAGAGATGAGGTCAGGTTAAATGAATGGCTTCAGGTCAATTTGTTAATAAAATAGACACAGCTAAAATGTGAGTTTCTTGACTTTTTCTTCTTTTTCTCTGTTCTCTACAATACTTTCTCATTTTTGTCTTGGATCTCAGAATAATTATTTCTGGTTTAGCATTTGCCTCTCTCTTTCTGATATTGTACACAATTTTACTTGAGACTGAGATAGTATTAGTGAACCTTTGAATGCATGGAAGTTCTTCCCCCAAACCTCCCTGTACTGATCTTTCCAGGATGACACGAGGCACTGTTGTAATGGATGTAGATCTCTGGATTAGGAGTCAGAACCCTATACTAATTGTGTCATTAATGATGGGGCTGGGTGGGCAGATTCTGTCCCTCTCTAGTCTTATGTGCTTTAGCTGTGGACTGTTGTCTCATGGCATTGATCTCCTGGAAGATCTAAAAGAATGAAGCTCATTTTAACAGAGACCATGAAACCTGAGAGAGATTTAGAGGGATAGGGTGGTGGGAATGAAAGAGAAAGAGAGAGGTGGAGAGATAGAAAGAGAGGCAGAGAGAGAGCGTGAGTTATGAAAATGCCTGAATGAAAATACCGATTAATATATGGCAAGCAGGGAGGTTCAAGTTTTCAAGAATAACCTTTGCATAATCTATCTCAATCTATTCTCTGGTGCCCTTATCGTAGAGGTCTTATCTTAAAGTTGATCCTGCCATCTTCTACTTTTCCTTGGTAATGATGTATTAGTTTCTGTGCAGGTTTATCTGTTCCTTTGGTATGGACAGCAAGTATGAACCAGTGCACAGAAATGTCTTTTTGGATTCCGACAACGTCATAATATCTCCACCCTCTCTGAGAAATGCCTTTAGATTCACATGGGTGGACACTTCCTGGTTGTGTTTATGTCCTGTGATTCCTCTGTCCCTACACCATAGGTGATTAGAACATAGGGTAGTAAGTGACGACAATAGAGCCAATCAGATTCTTGACATTTGGGAATGGGAACCAAGAGATACTCATTTTATTCTGTCATAGAGATTAGAATGAAGAAACATAGAGTGGCCAAATGAGTAGAGAGGGAAAGAAAAGTGGCTAACGTAAAAAAGTGTAAGAATGGCAATGTAGCCTCAGGGGGTGCTGTGGTTTGGATACAGCCTCTTTGGCCCACCTAGTCTCATGTTGAAATTTGATCTTCAGTGTTGGAGGCGGGGCCTGGTGAGAGGGGTTGGGTCCTGGGAGTAGATACATCTTGAGTAGCTTGGTGCCCTCTTCTCCTCTTGTCCTCTGGGTAATGAGTAAGTTGTCCTTGCTCTAGAACTTCACCCGAAGCTAATTGTTTAAAGGAGCCTGGCACCTCCCTCCTCTCTCACTTGCTCGCTAGCACACATCAACTCCCTATTGCCTTCCACAGGAGTGGGAGCAGCCTCCAACCTTCATCAGAAGCAGATGTGGGGTCCATGCTTTTTGTACAGCCTACCAAACTATGAGCCAAATAAACCTATCTTTATAAATGACTCAGCCTTAGATTTTCCTCTATAATAACACAAATGGGCCAGGACAGAGGGTAACAAAGATAGACTGTGGCTAGCATCCTGGTTCCAGCCTGTTTAGATACTTACATTTGTATCATTTTGATCCAGTCCCTCTAATATTTTCAATTGTTTTACCATTATGGTTATTTTTAACTTTTACAGGTGAGTACCACTGTACCTGGCTTATTTTTAAATTTCTTAAAGAGACGAGAGCCTCACTGTATTGCCCAGACTGATCTCAAACTCATGGCCTCAGGCAATCCTCCTGTCTTGGCCTCCTAAAGAGATGAGATACCATGTGTGAACCACTGTGCCCAGCTAACTTTTTAATAATGATTTTACTAAGACAGTAATCAATCAAAATGATGCCCTGTTAACATGCAAGTGACTTTTTGCAAAACTGTCTGCCATCCCCATTAGTACTTCAGGATTCTGCCCTCCATAGGGTTTAGTTTGTGTTTGTCTGTGTACATAGGTGTGTATGCATTGCATACACGCAGTAAATGTATATATTCATATGTATTGACCCAAGGCAACACAGGCTCAACATATCCCATGAGTGCCTTCTTCTACATTCTAGGTGCTATGCTGGGCACTGGGGATGCAATGTCAAGTAAACAGAGCCTTATCTTCAAGGAGTTCAAGGGAGATGATTAACAAAGCAGATAATTATAACCTACTTTATAAGTGCAGTACTGGAGGCCAGCAGAGGATCTGGGAAGTGCAGAGAACATGGAATTGGTGTCATGGAAAGTTTTCTGGAAGAGATAATGCTTTTGAACTGCGACTGAAAAGATTGTTTGGAGTTTCCCAAGTCTAAAAGGGTTTCAGTCATTTCAGATAGAAGAGATGAGTTGGGCAAGTGCTTGGAGGTAAAATTGCATTATGCCAGAGAGGAAATCCTAGTTCCTAGGGTTACTGGGATATAAAATGCAAGTCAAGAACGACAAGAGATGAAGCCACAGAGATGTGCAGAGTGGAGAGTGTTGTATGTCATATTAAGAATAGTGAGTTTTAACCTGAGAGTGCTAGGGGACTGATTAGAGACTTATACTCCAGTGGTGGGGGGGTGATATTTAAGATGAGACCCAGATGACAAGAAGGAGCCCAACTGGTTGGTTGACCCAGGCAACAGGAGCAAACAGTGGGAAATCACCAGAGACTGAGGCCCAGGTCTCTGGTTGGGAGGATCAGATGAAGGGAGGTATCAGCAGCTGAGCTACAGAGCACTGGAGAAAGTGGAAGAGGAGGTTCTGGATTCCATTTAGACTTGTTGAGTGTCCCAGCTGATTGTAAAACAATGTTTAACATGCAGAAGGTTTATTAGGGAGTCCTCTTGGGGTCAATACCATAGGAAGGGAAGGGAAAGAAAGAGAAGGAGGCAGAATTGGGGAGAAGGAGAACACAGGCTCAAAGAACATCTCAGCTGGAGAGTCGTAAAGAGAGGGTGAAGAGAGGATGAACCTTTGGGAGTTCTGAAGAGAGGATGAACCTTGAGCTGTGTCTTGAGTTAGGATAAGACAGTAGGCCTTTTCAAATCTTCATTAGTATCATTGGATGTAGGCCACCTCCGAAGACGGTGTCATCTTGGGCAAGGTCAATGTCTTTAGCTGATGTAATGTCCAAAGGGAGCTGACAGCTGACAGCCTTTTCCAAAATCTGGGGTTGTAAGTGTGGTGCACCATGGAGTCTGCCATATTGGAGTTGAAGTGCTAATGGGTCACTCAGGTGCAGAGAGATATTCCACGTGAGGTTTGATATATGTGTATAGCCTGAAGCTGAGGGAGGATGGCTGGCAAGAGAGAAAGATTGGGAAGCAGTATTATGTCATTGGTGACAATGCATCACCTTTGAGAATCTGAAGAAAACTAGATACTCTCTTCCCTAGGAAAAAAGTGCAGAAACACACACCCATGCAAGTTATGGAGGTTCACTCTTTGCTTCTTTTTTCCAGAGACAGTGTCACTTTGTTGCCCTCGGTAGAATGCCCTGGCGTCACCGCTCACACCAACTTCAAGCTCTTGGGATTAGGCCAATTCTCTTGCCTCAGCCTCCCGAGTAGCTGGGACTACAGGTGCCTGCCACAATGCCTGGCTGTTTTTTTGTTTGTTTCAGTTTGGCTGGGGCTGGGTTCGAACCCGCTACCCTCAATATATGGGGCTGGAACCCTACTCAATGAGCCACAGGCATTGCCCAATTCTTTGCTTCCCTTTTAATTGGATTCACTTAACAACACTCTGTACCCTGAGAAATATCATGTAATATTTTAGTTAATCTGATTAATTAGTTCAGTTTCTTGGTGCATTCGCAGAATAGGAGGACCTCTCCATTATTTCTTCTAATCTTTGCACCATATAATGGGACCATATTAATAGAGAAGAAAACTGAGTTTAAAAGAACTATAGGGGCACCACCAGTTCCTACATGGCAGAGCTGGAATTTAAATGTGGGTCTATATGACTGGTGGAGTTGGATTACATTTCTGAGCTCCCGGGTCAGCTCTGTATGCTACCTTGGTGCTATGAGAGCAAAAAATGTCTTTTTGCCAAGCAGGACTTTGTTACTTGTTAAAATATGCATTGATTATTTATATATACCTTTTTGGTAGATGCTTAGCATACTACTGTAAATCCAGAAGTCTTTGACTAATTGTGTGTACTATTACAGCAAGAAAGCAAGATGAAAATTTGACTAGGGGCTAGGTTGGGCAGGGGTCCGTCATTTTCCATCCACTCATTGCTGTAGTGATTGAAAAATCTATTCTTTTAATCACCCTTTGTTATAATGATAGGCACCAGCAACTCCTTCGAAATAAATCAACTCATCTTCCTATTAATACTTCATAAGACTTATTCCCCTATGTTTGTGTTGGTATGTGGATATCTACTAAGCTGTTCTGACTCATTTTATAGATGAAACAAATGAGGCTAAGAAGATTTTTTAGGTTGTTAATTCCAAAGTCAAATAATTTGAAATGAAAAAGGAAAATCGTTTTTTTTCTTATGTTCATCTCTCCAATGGCAAATTAGTCCTGGACCTCTAAAACTGCTTGGGGCCATGTGAGCACTGGATACTGAAGCTCCTGAGGTCAGAATGGAGGATGTCATTTTGGATCAGTGCATGAAGTTAAACTGATCCAGCAAAAAAGTACTCATTTGTTGACACACCAGTTCCATGCAAGAGGGGCCTGTTTCTCATTCCATGTCCTTAGGGAACTGGTTCAGCACAACCTATGACTAGACCCTCAGGCATATGTCTCCCACATTCTTGTGTATCAGATAAGATAGAGAACCAGAGGCAGGTGAGGCCCTATGGCCCTGCAGCATTTGCTATAGCTGAGTACAGGAAACAGGAGGGAAAAAATACAAAAAAACCCACACAGGCAAAGTTCCTTCCTGGAGATGGATGGGAAACCTGGAAAATACAAACGGCGATTGTGGCCTTACTTTTGGGGGTTGGCGTTCTATTCTGAGCCTTCCTCCGGGAGTGAGTCTCCTATCCTTCATCAGGGAGTAAGCTGTTGGGCCATCCACGGAGAGGTCTGAATCCAGTCACCTGCGTTTCTGTTCACCCAAGGGTGAAATTGATTGCATTTAACTGAAGATTCAGGGCCCCCCTCACCCCTCCCCGTGTGTTCTCAAGCAGACTTTTAGCAGAGGTGCAGGGAGTTCCCGGATTCAATTTGTGGTTTGGGGCTCAGTGGGGGTGGCATGGGGCTGGGCTTGGGAGGAGATAGTTCCCTGGAGATAACTCACTGCTTCCTCTGTTCTGAACAGGTACCATAGATGGCTTCAAAACAGAAACACTCATGTCTGAGACACAGAATCCCCATTATCTAATTCCCAAATAACTCAGGATTTCCAAATGTTCCAATGTCAGAAAATTAAGTGACCATAAGCTGGGCAGGTGGCATAAATAAATGGAAGCCAATCCTATGTAAAGGACTAGGAAGCAGCTGACATTATGGTTAATTGGACATGTTTGGTTAAAAGGCAGCCAGCACTGGGCTCCAGCTGACAGATACTAACATGTGCCTGTGAGCCCAGAATTGCGAGGTTTTGAATTTTTAAAGAAATCTAAATTTGAGTGTGAAATCTATGAAATTTAAAATATTGGTTAAATAAAAAATGTCTCTCCAAGTAAATATTTATTTAATGTCAGCCTTACTGTTGCTGTGTTTCCTGGGAAGCAGATTCTGAGAAGGAGACTGAGATTCACAAGTTTATTAGGGAGTGCTCCTGGGATCAGCATCCCCTGAAGAGGAGAGGGAGGGAGAGAGAGAGGGAGAAGATTGGGAGAGGGAGGGAAGAGGACAGAAGGGAGAAAAGAGAGGGAGAGGGTCTACTATAGACCTCTCCTCACCCTGCTCAGATTCTCTCAGGGCAGTCCATCCATGGCCCACGGCTGGCTGTGAAGGCGTATCTAAGAACAGTCTCGGGTCGCACATTAAATACACAAAGGCTAAGGAAAGCTGATGAACAAAAAAAGGCAGGGGGGCTATGTGCAATTTCTATTTTGTTTATTTATTTTTCCTTTTTTTATTAGATCATAACTGTGTACATTACTTCACATATGAATTACAATGTGCTGATTTTATATACAATTTGGAATGTTTACATCTAACTGGTTAACTTATTCACCTCACTTATTAAAGTGTTGTGTTTAGACATATATACTCCACTATTAATATATTTGACATGTACGCTTGTGATATGCACAGTTATTGAGGTCCTGCCGATTACCTTCCCCCCATATGTCCTCCCCCAACTCCTCTCACCCTCCTCTTCTCTTCTTCTTTCTTGGCTATAATTTTGTTTTATCTTCTGTATGAAAGTGTGGGTGATTATATATTGATTTCATAATAGTATTGAGCTCATTGGGTATTTTTTTTCCCATTCTTGAGATACTTTACTAAGAAGAGTGTGATCCAGCTCCATCCATGTAAACATAAAAGAGATAAAGTCTCCATCTTTTTTATGGTTGCATAATATTCCATTGAATAAATATACCACAATTTGTTAATCCATTCATGGGTTGATGGACACTTGGGCTGCTTCCTTGACTTGGCAATTATGAATTGGGCTGCAATAAACATTCCTGTGCAAATGTCTTTGTTGTAAAGTGATTTTTGGTTGTCTGGACATATACCTAGTACAGGAATTGCAGGGTTGAATGGCAGGTCTACTTTTAGTACCCTAAGTGTTCTTCAAACTTCTTTCCAGAAGGGACATATTAGTTTGAATTGCCAAAAACAGTGCAGAAGTGTTCCATTCTTTCCATATCCATGCCAACATCTGTGGTTTGGAGATTTTATTATGTGGACTAATCTTACTGGAGTTAGATGATATCTCAAAGTGGTTTTAATTTGCATTTCTCTGATGATAAGGATGATGAGCATTTTTTCATGTGTCTGTAGCCATGTGTTTATCTTCCTTTTTTTTTTTTTTTTGTAGAGACAGAGTTTCACTTCATCGCCCTCAGTAGAGTGCTGTGGCATCACATACCTCACAGCCAACTCCAACTCCTG
>CAUYRH010114869.1:0-10069 GCA_963574655.1 Perodicticus potto | reverse complement strand
ACCAGAACTTCTAACTTAATGATGCCATCAGAAAAGGTGACATGGCATCGAGGCCATGAATCATTTAGAAAACTATGCCAAAAATCATGAGTTCCAGTGCTGCCAAATCCACCCTCTCTGTCTCTTTTCTTTCTTTCTTTTCTTTTTTTTTTTTTTGAGACAGAGCCTCAAGCTGTCACCCTGGGTAGAGTGCCGTGGCATCACAGCTCACAGCAACCTCCAATTCCTGGGTTCGAGCGAGTCTCTTGCCTTTGCCTCCCAAGGAGCTGGGACTACAGGCGCCCGCCACAACGCCCGGCCATTTTTTTTTTTTTTTTGGTTGCAGCCGTCATTGTTGCTTGGCGGGCCCGGGCTGGATTCTAACCCACCAGCTCAGATGTACATGGCTGGCGCCTTAGCCCGTTGAGCCACAGGCGCCGAGCCTTATATTTTTCTATAGAACTATACTTTCTGCTTTTGTGCCTTATAACGTCTAACATCTATGACTGCTAAGCACTTGGATGTTTAAGAAAATCAATCTCCTTTTCTAACTGACTTTCATCATTTCATATCTATTAATAATTTTTTAATTGAAAACCTTTGATATTAGCTGATATACCTTTCTGCCTTTCAACCTTATTTTTATCTAACATCTACTTTGCCTTCTAATAAGTCTTTTTGCAATTGCTAAAAATAGGCCCTAATATTTCCAATTCTAAATATTACTGTATTTCAGTCAATGTCAGTTTCTTTGTAGTTGACAGTTACTGCCTTTATTTTCTTACCTAAGCATTGGTCAGTCTTCCACACTAGGCCTGTAACACCATGCCTGGAGCCTGCTCTACACGCATAAATGTTGGCAAATAAATGAATGAAGGGATGAAAAAACAGGTCTCTTGTTAAAGGAAAGGGCTTTACTTTCTAATACTGATTGTGCTAGCTTTTATGTTTTTAGTTTTATGGATATGTTTTTCAAAACATGTTACCTTCAATTTTGAACATATTTTATTCTTTTTTTCTTTTCTTTTCTTTTTTTTTTTTTTTTGAGACTGAGTCTCACTTTGTCACCCTTGGTAGAGTGCCATTGTGTCACAGTTCACAGCAACCTCAAACCATTGAGCTAAAGTGATTCTTTTTGCCTCAGCCTCTCATGTAGCTAAGACTATAGATTCCTGCCACAATGCCTGGCTATTTTTTAGAGATGGGGTCTCGCTCTTGCTCAAGCTGGTCTTGAACTCCTGAGCTCAAGCAATATGCTGGTCTCAGCCTTCCAGAGTGCTAGGATTACAGATGTGAGCCACCACTGTGCCTGGCCATATTCTATCCTTTCTTTTATCCAAAGCCAGTTCTCTGGCTTTGTGAGAATACTTGTGTAATCCTGAAGACACATTTGAAACTCTCCCTGTAAACAGTTTTAACAGGTTCAAAGTATTCTAGATTCACTATTGCTCTTCTGTGATCTCCGTCTGACCTGGTGCAAGGACTTCACACACCGAGAGAGCCAACAGGGGCAATAAGTAATTCAAGTACGGTCATATAAAGGCAAGTAATTAATACAATATCACTATAAAATCAAGAAGATGAAAATAAAGGCAGAAAACTCGGTTTCTCTACCTTTCATTACATAGGTAGATATCAGGACCTTATCGTAGAAAATATAACAATTCTTACATACTGTTTCCCAAGAACATAATCGATTTTCAGAAACTACAAAAGATGTCAAGATCCATAGTTGGCTTCTTCACATGCTTTTCTGGTCCATTTCAATTCTTCATTCATAGTAAGCAAGTCTTCAACCCTAGCAAATATCCTGGGACCCTTTTTTTTTTGAGACAGAGCCTCAAGCTCTCACCCTGGATAGAGTGCTGTGGCATCACAGCTCACAGCAACCTCCAATACCTGGGCTCAAGAGAGTCTCCTGCCTCCACCTCCCAAGAAGCAGGGACTACAGGCGCCCGCCACAATGCCCGGTGATTGATAGGTTGCAGCCGTCATTGTTGTTTGGCGGGCTGGGCTGGATTCGAACCCACCAGCTCAGGTGTACGTGGCTGGCGCCTTAGCCCATTGAGCCACAGGCGCCGAGCCCTGGGACCCTTTCGAATGAAGATGATGTCTTCAACTTGTACTCGACCTTGTCTGCCAATAGACATGGCCTTGTGAGTCATTTCCGTAATGAACTCTGAGGATTTTGGTCATCTCCAAAGCCATACATCATACATCTCAATTCTTCAGAAAAAAGTCTCTCTTTTACCATGTCTACCTTCTGAATCTCCTCCAATTTCTTCATTTTCTTCCTCAAAAGCAGGGTCTTCCTCATCTGCCACCCCATCGCCCTGCAGCCTACAGAACCCAGCAGGCTCCAACCCAGCAGGTTTCACTACTTGCACAGACTCACTTCCAGTGACTTCCACATTAAAGTGAGTTTTGATTGTATTTAATTTTATTTTTTAACTAAAATACTTAACAGCTTTATTTTCACATTTCTCAATACAAGTGAAAACTGCCCCTTTGTTGGTTCCACTTCTTCCCTTCAAAACTATTCTGTCTTTGATAGGAAGGAAGAGCAAGTCTTCTTTACCATGCTATTAAGAAAACACCCAGAGTCACAGCACCACGATCTCCAGTGTGAGAGGAAAGAACGGGATAGCAGGGAGAGGAAGTCTGCTCTATTGGTAATAAAGCTCCAAGCTCATGCCATCATGGATTTCATAGTCCCCTAGAGACGTGTGGTCCTGAAAAATCGTGTACCACTTCTTAAGGGCAATCTTGTTCCAACAGGTGACAGTTGGGCTGCAATCAGCTTCTTAAGGTTCCTAGTGTTGTCATCGGTGTAGCATTTAATGCGAACCTTCCCCAGACGGCCATTGCAAACAACCTTGGTCATCCAGGCTGGAGCTCCAAACTCAAACTTCCAACCTGCAGATGCCACAACCTCCAGCCTCAAGCACTCAGATGGATGAGAGTTTAAAAACCATGAGAGATTCTTTTGCAATCTCCATGCATTCAAAAACCACTGGAAGGCACGTCCAATCTCTGCTTCAGCCTTTCAGAGCAACACTAGTTATCTTTTTCTGAGCAACCACCCTGGTTCCCTGCCTCCCTCCTGTTGGTTTCTGGGGCTTTGTAGAGAGACTGACAGTGTCTCCATCCCCCCATTCCACTCTCCATGACAGTGGGTCTAAAGGTCTTTGATAATCCTCCCTTGTGTGCCTTTTGCAAATGGCTTGAGACGTCACAGCATGATCACAGCTCTTCGTGGTCTTGACTCCTTCCCCTTATCACAATTGGTCCATTAGCTGTTCCCTAAATATGTCATGCATTCTCAGAATCCCCACAGCTGTCCCAGCTTCCCCTTTAGCTGCTTCCCTTCCTGGAAGGTTCAGTTTCAAAGCCTACGGGCTAACCCCCGCGGTGACCCACACAGGTAGAATAGCTACTCTCCATCCTTTGAACTCCTGAAAACTCCATGTAGTTGCGTGATGTAGCCTAGTCCCTGTAGCCCAGCATTCTGAATGTGTCCTCTCTGTCTCTGAGACCAGTCACCCAATCTAAGGGTCTCCAAGAGGGCTTCAAAGGAAGGGTCGTCCTCAGTTTTTAAAATAATGCTGTAGACCCTGAACAACTACATGTTCCCTCTTTTCAAGAAAAACTGAAGGTGTAGAATTTGTTGGACTGTGTTGTCTTCAAATAGCTGCTCAGCAGAAGCCAAACTAAATGTGAACCAAAATTTCACAGGCATTACATGAAGTCCAATGGGCTTACAAGCAAAATGAGTTCTTATGGTTTAAGTGGGGACAAAGGAAAATTGCTAAAGTGTTCTAGTTTCAATAGACTCCAGATTGCTTCTGTTGGAAGAAGGGTGCCTTCCTGATGTACTTTGCACTTGATGTTTGGAGACAAGATGTGCCTGCCCGGAGCTTACTGTACTGTACACACTGAGTGTTTTTACTTTTGTATGTTTCCAGTCCCCGGGAGATATACTACTCCATGGTTCAACTCTACCAGGTGGGGTACCTTTTTTTCTGCAAGCATTCTGGGGTAATTTTGCTGGTGCCTATTAGTGTATTTGTGCCTTCAGTGCACAAAGATAACATTTGGGATAATAATGAGAATAGTTTGTGTCTATACCATATGTTGTTACATATTATATACTAATATGACATTTAATTGCATAATAAAATCATAATGGCTTATATTATACTCAAAATATATATTTCATGTGCTATATTCTTTCTGAACACTTACATCGTATAATTTCTGTAATCCTCATGACAACCCCACGAAGTAAGCATCATTATTATTCTCATTTTCCAGATGAGAAAAATTGGGCAGAAAGAAATTAAACCACTTCCCCAAGATGATAAGATAGTCATTTGGTAAGAGGTGAACTTGAGAAAGAACTGTCTGATTGCAGCTATCCTATGATACGCCAAGGTGGATAATAAGTGAATTAACATATGGAAATGTTAGCACGGGCCTCAAAATGCCACATGGGCTGCTGTTATCCTTCAGAAAATATTCATTAAGTCATACTTTATGCTGGGAGTATGTTCATGGGAATGATTTCTAGGACAGTTGATGGAAATAATGGTTCAACTGATTCACTGGCTATCTCTTATTCAAGCTGCCCCTATGATTGTAAAATATATATCTTTGGTGGCTAGAAAATTGCAAGTGTGATCAATTGTTTAATTGTATTTTACATGATCTTCGATTATCCTCTATAAGGTCATTTTTTAATATCAACAAATGCTATTTTGTATCTGACTGTTACCTTTACCAAAACAGATTTAGAATTATCCTAAGTGGCTGAATTTGACCAGAAAAGGCGTACCGAATATACTACAGTGTATGGTGCTCTTTCAGTTTTATTTAAGTTTAATAATGGCTATTTTAATAAAGACTTTTATTTTTCAGTGGGTTAATCAATACTCAGCAGAAAACTCTTTAAACTTTAGTTCTTTCAATTTATATCCTGATACTGGCTACTCAAACAGAAGTTTCTCTGAAGAAGATAGGCGCATGGCCCACAGACATGTGAAAAAATGCTCATCATCTTTAATCATCAGAGAAATGCAAATCAAAACCCCTTTGAGGTTATCATCTAACTCCAGTAAGAGTGGCTCACATAACAAAATCCCAAAACTACAGATGTCAGCATGGACATGGAGAAAAGGGAACACTTTTGCACTGCTGGTAGGAGTGCAAGCTAATACGTCCCTTTTGGAAAGAAGTATGGAGACTACTCGGGGATCTAAAAGTAGACCTGCCATTTGATCCTGCAATTCCTCTACTAAGTGCATATCCAAAAGACCAAAAATCACTTTATAACAAAGATATTTGCATCAGATTGTTCATTGCAGTTCAATTCATAATAGCCAAGTCTTGGAAGAAACCCAAGTGCCCATCGACCCATGAATGGATTAATAAATTGTGGTATATGTACACTATGGAATACTATGCAGCACTAAAAAAGATGAAGACTTTACTTCTTTTCTGTTTACATGGATGGAGCTGGAACATATCCTACTTAGTAAAGTATCTCAATTTTTTCCAATTCTACAAAATATCCAATGTACTCAGTACTGTTATGAAACCAATTTACAATCACTTACATTTTCATAAGAAGAATAGAACACAACTAAGGCCCAAGAAGAAGGAGGAGGGTGGGTGGGAGGAGAGGGGGGAGGTCAGATCAAGGGAGAGTGAATGGTGGGATCACACCTAAGGTGCATAATGCAAGAGTACATGTCAGATCTATTAAGTATAGAGTATAAATGTCTTAACACAATAATTAAGTAAATGAGATGAGGTATATATTAACAAGAGCGATGTAAATATTCCTAATTCTATATGAAGTCAGCACATTGTACCCCATAATATGTATGTGTGCAAACGTCGGTCAATTAAGTAAGCAAATATTTGGTACCAGCTTATTTCATTCTGCTTAGGAAGCACTGAGAGGAAAAAGCAAATATAAAAGAGATATCCTCTATTCTCTGGTCTCCATTCACAGACAGAAACACACACTCACAATCCCGATGCAAAAGGTAAACCAGAAGGATGCACAGAGGCTGTCAACGACCAGATGTTGCAATACTCAAATATACCAACTTGCTGTCAAGGGAGGAGAAGAGAGAAGAAAGATTAGGAATGAGGGTCAACATACAACTCATACATTAGTCACTGTGATTCTCTGGCTTGTTTAAGGTTTATGTTGTGTGAAGCAAATATTTGCTAAACTAGAGCAAAGCAAGGGCTCATTTTAGGGCTGCACATTCCCACACAGCGAAGTTTACTCGTGAGCAAGTGACTGCCATCCTGGTTAGTCGGAACCTTTTTTGTGCTCTTTTCATGATAATTGTTTTTCCTACCTTTAGGTGCCATATCTAAGAACTGATCTCGAAGATTGTCAAGCTGTTCAAGGGTCAGGGTGCCATTTTCCTCCTTTTCTATGGGTGGAGGACGTATCGGTGGGGGAGGATCTGGGAAGACTTTCATATCGCCATTAATGAAGAAGTCTTCTTGGCTTAAATAAAGTTCATTCTGGATTTTTGTAGATGTTTCGATGTAATAACGTGCTACCTCAGTTAACTTTTCTATGCTGAAAGTGGTAAAATGAATAAAGTTATCTCCATTACAGATACTAATAGATTAACAGTGTCTACTTATAAGACATACACACAAAAGTAAAAATGTTCTATAGCTAAGTTAGATAATTCCACTTGCATGTTTAAAAACTGCAATTTCTCCTCCAGTCCATTTTGTTAAAAGGCAGGGTATAAATAAATGCAGATAAAAAATAAAGACTTGTTTATTTTACAGCTAATAGTTGCACATGTTATCCTATGATAAACAAAAGAGAATCATTAAATATGTTTTCATTGGTGTTAGAGCATATTATATGAGTAAGATTATGTGAAGGGTTATATTTTGTTCTAAGTATGAATCAGAGTAAGGTTATATGGCAAAACACATTGTAAAGTATGACTGTTGGAATAATACATTTATGCGAAATCAGGATGAATTGCAACATGAATCAAATTTGATAATGCATTTCTAGAAGAGTGGCTTTTCTCTAACTTTATGTCAACAAGTTTGATGTTATCTAAGAGTTGGTTGTCAGAATAGTTTCTGATGCATGTAATCCATTGAAATTGCTTTGCTGTCTTTATAAAGGATAACAATTCCTAGCTAGGTCACATGGTTATAAGCAACAACAGTTAGGAGCCACTACAGTGTGGTAGAGAGAGTAATGAGAGCTGGGCTTTTATTCTAGAGCACTCTCTAGCCACAGGTCCAGGGGCTAGTCACCTAAGCTCTCTGAATTTCCTTATCTTGGCAATGGATCCAATAACATGTCACTCTCTAACTTGTGGTTCTCAGTGTGAAATCACATCAGGCATGGATTTAAACTTTACTAAGGGTCTATTTATAGTTAATTGCCCAGTTAAAGGTGACTTTGAAGGTGAGAGAAGTTTTATACCTGAATAAGTACACTATCACAGTATTAAAGAAAGGATATTGTTTCTAACTTACAACGAAAAATTGAGTATCACAGGAAAATGCATATTTAATCTGCTTGTACGTAACTCAGAAACCTCAACTACACCATATACTGAAAATTTAAAAAATAGTATTAGTGACTGTGTTTTCAAAAGATTCCCTTGAATTCAACTCCAGAATGCTGTCTTCGTGAATGTCCATGTATTAGCCAATTAGTTTATGCTTTAGAGTTTTGGGGTGCTGGGGACAGAGGAGAAGGGCCTGATAGCTACTGAGTTTACCTGAGGAGGGACTCAAGATAATACCCTCAGACCCAGCCTTACCCAGAATGTCAAAACAGATTCGCGCCACCTAGTGGAATGTTACTAACAGTAACTTTCCCAAGAATGGGAGGGGGAAAAATGCCAGAAAAAATAAAAGCAAGATTTGAAGCTCAAAGGGATCTAATTGCTCTTTTCTTCTTCTTTTTTTTTTTGTTCCTTCGGTGTGACTACTTATAGGTTTTAACTTCTGTGACCCTGATTTGTGACAGCATCTGAGATTTAAGGGCATACACACACACATACATAATGCATGCAATATAAATCTGAGAAACATGAGTACATCTTATAAAATAATATGCATTTATACTTGATGGGCACATGGATTGGATCCATGAATCCTAGGAATGAGTAAAATATTCTTTCATTTCTATGTGGTGAAAAGAGACCATCACGGAATATTATTGCTTTGTGATGCTGATGAGTTATTTAGTGGTAAAATTATTTTAAGGATTACTGCAGTTAGATTACTAGACTGAGATATGTTTCTGTTTGCATTTTTTTATAGTTTTTAAAGCATGAGAAATAGTTCTAAACAGTTATGTGGACTATTTAACAGAAGAACTTTTATTATAGATAAAGAACAGAGAAAGCTACAACTGTTTTTAGACGAGTCGTTGCTTCTGAGAATACATGCCATTTGAATTCTGTGTAGCAACTTCTGAAGTTTCAGTAAATGTTTATTGTAAATGGTAGTGAACCACAGAGCCTAGGTCTAGTAGAAATCTCTGAAAATACTTTGACTAGACTGTTTCCTTGTATGGATGAAGCCTATGAGGCCCAAAGTAATCATGTATGCTACTAATTGGTGGACAGTGGGGGATTCCTGGTCCAGACAATCACATCTGCTGACTCTCGTGTGGGAATAATTTCCGTTCTTCTTTGCTGCCTTTTTTCTCCTTGAAGGGGAACATTAAGAGAATGAGACTCAATGCCCCTCACTAGCAGTAAGTCTGGGAAGTCTTTGAAAATCAACAGAAAAGTAGAACTTGGTATTGTTCTTCTAGGGGAATCAGCCTAACCAGTAAAACATTCCAGTGAATGGCTTTTTAATCTTCCATTAATTGGCTCTAATTAATATAAGTCTGACATTAGAAAAATATGGAGAATCATTTTACTTCTGGAAAATATTTCAAAATTACCTATAGTCTTGAGCAGTGTGAAAACTGAACTCATAAATAATGTACAAAACTGGATCTTAGAATAGAACCCTTTGATACATGATTTGCTGTTAGTAAAGAGTCTATGCAAATGTGATAGGAAAGCTAACTTTATATGTTTAGACATGGGATTTCCTAAAAAGTCAAAATTTATATTTGCAAATGTAATTTAAATTTGTAAACACCTTAAAAGTCTTTGTCAATTTTGGCACTCAGGAATTAATGAAGTGTATTTTTAAAAAGTCATGCATTACTTTACCTGGACATTTCATTCAAATACCTTTCACCAAGCCATTTTTCCATGAGTTTATATACGTTGATCACCTTTGTTATTAAATGTTCGAGAACAGCCAATGCTTTTGTCTTTATCAGTTCAAGTCGAAACTGTGTGGCTATCTCTATTTAAAAAGAGAAGCAGGAATTTTTAAATGTATATATATATGTACATGAATTTTCTTTTTTTTTTTGACTTTTAAAAAAAATGTTTATTAAATCATAATTGTGTACACTGGTGCAATCATGGGGCACAATGTGCTGACTTTATATACAATCTGAAATATTTTCATTGAACTATTTAACATAGACTTCATGGCCTTTTAATCACTATATGAAGACATTTATATTCTACATTTAGCACTTTTCACTTGTACCCTTGTAAGATGCACTGTAAGTGGGATCCCACCAATCACCCTTTCTCCACCCATCCCCCCTTCCCACCCCTCCCTTGCCCCTTTCCCCATTTCTTGTGCTATAACTGTGTTTTAGCCTTCATATGAAAGCTGTAGATTAGCTTCATAGTAGGGCTGAGTACATTGGATACTTTTTCTTCCATTCTTGAGATACTTTGCTAAGAAGAATATGTTCAAGCTCCAGAGTGGGAAAAGGACTTTAAGAGAAAGTTCTTTAAATAAGACAGGTGCACAGCCTACAAGCACATGGAAGAAATGGTCATCATCCTTAATCATCAGAGAAATGCAAATCAAAACTACCTTGAGATATAATCTAACTCCAGTAAGATTAGCCCACATAACAAAATCCCAAAACCAGAGTGCTGGCGTGGATGAAGAGAAAAGGGAACACTTTTACATTGCTGGTGGGAATGCA
>CAUYRH010114867.1:0-11974 GCA_963574655.1 Perodicticus potto | reverse complement strand
CGCTCCTCTGGTTTCCCTCTGCCCCTGAAGGTTGCTCGTTTGTCAGAGTGCCATTACTAGAGCTGTCATTCTTTTCTGTTCCTTTCTCTCTTTTTCCTCCTTTCTCTCCAGATCTCGGTTACAAAAGACCGTAGTGGCCGTAAAACAATAATTTTTAACCCTAACTGTACATCAGAATCTTCAGTGCCCTCTCTGGGGCAATTAGTTCAGGATCTCTGGGAATGGGCCTGGCCATCAGCATTCAGATTCTAAAGTGCAGCCATGGTTGGAAATGCTTGCGTTAAAGCGGCTGCCTCTTGCTGTCTCAGTAGAAAGAAGGAATGCCCAGGCCAGCTGGAGGGACTTTGTCAGCCATGTAAGCACACCAGTACCTGAGAGAGCTGGCCAGAGCAAGAAAGGACGCTAGCCCCAGAGAATCTAAGCACCACACCTTGAGGACTGAAACAGGGACACACCCAGAGCTATGTGCACCTGCAGGAAGGCAGGCACCCCAGCCACACACACTGCCTCCTGGGGGAGCCCACATTTCTACAGTGAGATAAACACTCTGATTCTTTGTGTGTTAAGAGAATCAGGCGGCAGCAAGGGAAATTGATTGTACTTCCCTACAACACTATCTTGCTCAAAAGAAAAATCTATATGATCTGTAATTCTGCAGGGAAGCCCTGGTGTTCTCTGACCTAATTTAAACCATTATTAAATTATTTCTTTGCAATTGAGGTTGAAAACAGAAAAGACTTTGCTGAATGGCCATGTCTTAGCATTGATTTTTTTTATACCAACCACTCCTGACTCTGCGGCCAAGTTCCCAGCCTGCATTTTCAAGGAGATGTTGGGCAAACATCAAAGAACAAACACAACCCTAAATGGTGATATTGAAACTATTTGTCAAGCTTTAGCTTAGCTCAATACACTAAGTGACATTAGGTGGGAGACCAAAGATGACTCAGCCCTGAGAATTAAAAATAGCTGCAATTGTCAGAAAACAGTATATTTTAATCCCGTTATAGTAACGCTCTCTTTTTGCAACATTTAAATAGTTTTCACATCAGAATCCAGTTGTTGACAAAAGTACAGTGAACCTTTACATATTGAGGGTTATGAATCTTCAAATGGTTAAATACTCCACGAATTCTAATGCTCTTCATAACATACAATAAAAAATGCCTGGGTGGTTAAGCCTAAGAGAGAAAAACAAAATATTGTGATTCGCCTTGTCCTTCAAACTTGGGGTCCCAAGACCATCAATGTCTTATTTCTGTCCTGTTCTCTTAAACACCCAGACCACACCCCACATGCTCTCTATGCTAGCGTGTCCTCTCTACCGAGCTAGAAGTCCATCAAGGAGCACAACCAGCCTCCCACATTATCCCTGATTTTCTAGTCCTCATATTTAACTATATTCTCCCGAATGGTGAAATGCCCCTTTTCAGCTCTTCAGAGGAGATCAGCACTGGGCGTTTGAAATAGGGGTGTGGCATACTTCACAGGGACACTTTGTCACATCTACTCTCTCACTGTGTCCATTCTCTTGCCTACCAGCTGCAGAACAAACATTAGCTGTTCATATATATACGTCACATACCTACATGTAGGTATGTACAGATATACGTGTGTGCATGTGTATGTACACGCATCCCCCTGGTCGGTGAAAGAAAATAGAGGCTCCTCCTTCCCCACAGATTTTCCATCACCTCAACCCACTACTAGTGCACGATTGTGACAAAAAGTTAACGGGAACAAACACACGTTCACAGACAAAGCACGACACCACATTCCAGTAGCATGCATCAACTAACTAGCCAGTGGCTTTTGAAACCCCAAGACGCCAAAGACAAATAATTCAAATTCCTATGGCCCCAAACATTAGATTGTCAGCTGCCCATTGTCCATGCAATGGTGGCAAGTATGCAGGAAACGAGTCCCAGAAACCCAAAGCAGAAAGCAATCTCCTCTCTGCCCCCACTGGCCTTATCAGGCAAAACATGGACAGTCTGTCCATAGCTTTACTCAATTTATGTGATTCTTCTGCCTGGAACCTCAGCATTACCAGATGAAACCGTAAACTTTTGACATTGTTATCTCGAAAATGAATGTTGGGATGAGGGGCAAGGTCAGGGTGAGCCCAGAAAGAAGGAAAAAAGGTCCTTCCTCAGGACTCAGTGAAATTAAGGCAAAAGGAGCTTATTGGATTTTTATGGTTCACAACGACCTCAAATAAGGGGCTAGCCACCCTACTATCAATGCCTTCTGAAGCAGCCCATTCTATTTTCTGACTATTTTAATCATCAGATACATGAAAAGTCATCAGATACATGAAAAGAAATCTCTAGACTGTAAGCTCCACAAAGGCAAGGATGTTAGCCTGTGTTGTTTATGGCTCCATCTCAAAAACCTAACGGTACCTGGCACACAGTAACCACTCCAAAAAACTGTCAAATGAATAAGTGCTTCCCAGGGACTTCCCACAATGAATCTATTTCTACTCCAGAAAAGTTAAAAGAGATTTGTTTTTCTTCACTATGACAGCCCAACAAATATTTTACGACAGCTATCACGTTCGCCCCTCTCCAAACCTCACTATGAGTGTTTTCTTTTTTCTTTTCTGAGTTTAACATCCGTGGTACATTCAACCATTTCTTACAGAATGGATCTCCAATCCTCCCAACCAAGATTTACTGGACGTCTGTTATATAGTCCCACTGGGGAGAGGCGAGACCATCAAAGACTTGTAGGTAATGTCTACTCCATTTATCAGAGCCTGGCTCTGTCATCCACTGCATTGTCCTAATTTGTCCACCAGGACAGTTATGAAAGGCTTTGGCAAATGGCTAGCAGAAATCCAGATGAATGCTTATCTACTATTTTGCCCCCAACAAAGCCATCAGGCTATCTCATCCAAAAGGAGGAGGAGGAAGAGAAGGGTGAGAAAAGGGAAGAAAAGAAGGAAGGAAGTGGGTAAGAGAGAGGGGAGTAGGGAGTAACAGGTGGAAAGGTCAGAATTATTTTTTAAAAAACAGGAAACATATAAACAATAGTGCCTTGATTCTTTAAGAGAAAAGCCATGAATTTCCCAAACTATAGACTGATGAATTTAACATTGATTCCAAGCCATAGGTCAGCAAACTTTTTCTCTAAAGTGCCAGAAGTAACTGTTAGAGGGGCTTTTCAGGGAAAAGAAATGAGGCTAACCTGGCACTACTCCATCACGTGTGACCCTTGTCTTCACATCCTAATCACGTAGGGATCCTCTAGAAAAGATGAACTCCTGGGGCCCTGTCCCAGGGATCAGATATAATTGGTCTGGGATGTAAACTGGGTACCAGAATCTTTCGAGTGGCCCCAAGTGATTGTAATGTGCAGTCAGGGCTGAGGACCACGTCAATCATGCACATTTCTCAGAAATCAACACATCTCTTTCTAAGGGCTCCCAGTCTTTTTCTTTCTTTTAAGCCCACCCTAGAATATTGCATCTGGCCCTTCATTCATTTTTGAAAATCCAGTTTTGTTGGCACACAGCCACGCTGGTTCACCTACATACTGTCTAGGGTTGCATTAGCACTTCTGCAGCAGCACGGAGTGTCAGGACGGAAACCACATGGCGTGCAAAGCCTCTAACAGTTACTCTCTGGCACTATCAAGAAAAAGGTTGCCGACCTCTAGCTTAGAATCATTATCAAATTCACTAGCCTATAGTTTGGGAATTCATGGCCTTTCTCTTAAAGAAGCAAGGCACAATTGTTTTTAGATGTTAATTTTTTTTTAATTTTTTTTGTTTGTTTTGTTTTGTTTTGTTTTTTAGAGACAGAGTCTCAATTTGTCGCCCTTGGTAGAGTGCCATAGCTTCATGGCTCACAGCAACCTCCATCTCCTGGGCTTAGGCGATTCTCTTGTCTAAGCCTCCCGAGTAACTGGGACTACAGGCGCCCGCCACAACGCCCGGCTATTTTTTTGTTGCAGTTCAGCCAGGGCCGGGTTTGAACCTGCCACCCTTAGTATATGGGGCAGGCACCCTACTCACTGAGCCATAGGCACCACCCAATTATTTTTTTAATATTTGTGCCGTCCCACCTTTTATCCTCCTTGACCCACTTTCTCCCCATGATTGCTTTAAAAACCCTGGCAATTAAGTTCAAGAACTTGCCACCATGTGCTTACGTAGCACTGTACAAACAACTCGATAAGGTTTCATAATCTTGGTACATCAGTGCCTCACAGCTGTGTTCATGTTGATGTGGGGCAGTGTCTTGCTGAGTGGCATTCATTACTGTTGTGAGTTTTTGTGTGTCAAACAATGACACTTATAATACATACACTCCTTCTGGTCAATAATCTTACGTACTTGACAATTATTAGATGCCATTGTAGGCAACCTTAAAAAGTTTGCTGTTACATGCGAGGTTGGACAATAAAGTTCACAAACCATCCTGGAAAAAGTGCTACATACCTAATTGCTAAGTATCACTATGGTGCCAGTGTCTAGTTCACCCTTCAAAGCAATTTTGGAACTCTTTTTCTGTAATGACCATGAGAGCTGTCCTATAAAAATGAATGGAGGGTCAGGTGCAATATTCTAGGAAGGGATTAACAGAAAAAAAAAGATTGTGAGTCTTATAAAGAGATGTATTGATCCCCGAGAAATGTATGTGACTGTGGTGGTCCTCAGCCCTGACTGCACATTACAATCACTGGAAAGATTCTAGTGCCCAGCCTACATCCCAGACCAATTATATCTGATCCCTGGAGCAGGGTGTCAGGAATTCATCTTTTCTAGAAGATCCCTAAGTGAATAGGATGTAAAGACAAGATTGCCACATATAACACATAAAATTTGTATGTATTATGTCTACTATTTAGTATATATTATATGGTATTGATATAGTTTGGATGCTTGTCCTCTCCAAATTTCACGCTTAAAATCTAATCCCTAATCTTGGAGGTGGGGCCAAGTGGGAGGTGTTTGGGTCATGGGGGGAGGGGTGGATCCCTCATGAATTGCTTTGTGCCCTCCCTGGGGTAATGAGTGAGTTCTCCCTCTATTAGTCACTCAAGACCTGATCTGATTGTTTTATCATTCATGTGAATGTGTAGTGTTTATATATTGGTTCATAATAGATAGTATTGAGTACACTGGATACTTTTCTCCCCATTCTTGAGATACTTTACTAAAAAGAATATGTTCAAAAGAAAGAGGAGGAGGGAGAGAGGTGGGGTGGGGGTAGGGAGGGTATTTGGCAGGATCTCACTTAATGTACACAATGCAAGGGTACATTTCAAATCAGCTAAGAGTATAATATAAATGTCTTACCACAAAAATAGGCAAGTGAGGCAGCGCCCGTAGCTCAGTGGATAGGGTGCTGGCCATATACACCCAGGCTGGCGGGTTCGAACCTGGCCCAGGCCAGCCAAAACAACGACAACTGCAACAATAAAAAAAAATAGCCGGGCGTTGTGGGGGACGGCTGTAGTCAGAACTACTTGGGAGGCTGAGGCAAGAGAATAGCTTAAGCCTAAGAGTTTGAGGTTGCTATGAGCTGTGCCGACACTGCACTACCCAGGACAACAGCTGGAGACTCTGTCTCCAAAATAAATAAATAAATAAGGTGATGGTTGTGTTAATTAGTTTGATTTAAGCATTCCACATTATATATCAAATCATCACAGTGTACCCCATAAATGTATATAGTTATGATTTAATAAAAATTAAGTTAAAAAATAAAAATAAAAGGGCTGGGCGTAGTGGCTCACGTCTGTAATTCTAGCACTTGGGAGACCGAGGTGGGTGGATTACCTGAGCTCAGAGGTTCAAGACCAGCCTGAGCCAGAGTGAGACATGGTCTGTAAAAAAATAACCGAGCGTTGTGGCGGGTGCCTATGGTCCCAGCTATTCAGGAGGCTGAGGCAAGAGATTGCTTGAGACTAAGAGTGTGAGGTTGCTGTGAGCTATGATGCCAAAGCACTCTACTGAAGGTGACAAAGTGAGACTCTGTCTCAAAAAAAAACTTAAGAAAAAGAGTCGGGGGCGGTGCCTGTGGCTCAGTGAGTAGGGCGTCAGCTCCATATACAGAGGGTAGCAGGTTTGAACCTGACCCCGACCAAACTGAAATAAAAAATAGCCAGGCGTTGTGGCAGGCGCCTGTAGTCCCAGCTACTCGGGAGGCAAGAGAATCGTCTAAGCTCAGGACTTGGAGATTGCTGTGAGCTGTGATGCCATAGCACCCTACCGAGAGTGACAAAGTGAGACTCTGTTTCTAAAAAAAAAAAAAAAAAAAAAAGAGTTGGTTGTTAAAAAGAGTCTGGCACCTCCTCCTATCCCTCTTGTCCTCCTCTCTTGCCATGTGACACGCCTCTTCCCCTTCACCTCCAGCCATGAGCAGAGGCTTCCTGAGGCCCTCACCAGAGGCTGATGCTTATACCAGGCTTCTGATACTGCCACAGAGCCATGCGCTAAACACACCTCTTTTCTTTATAAATTACCCAGCCTCAGGTGTTCCTTTACAGCAATGAAAGCCGACTAAGACAGGTGTATAAGAGGCATATGTCTATGAGGCAGATATTGTTACCGTCATACTGTCTCTGGGGCACTTTCAGATTTCCCTCTGCAGGTGTTTCTAAAGCTTATGATCAATGATCCACGGAAAATGAACCCTAAGACCAACCTGTATTTTACTGATCCTTTAGGAATGAAGAATATATGGGAAAACATTTGTGTGAATATCCACCCCACCTGCCTTTATCTAGATTGTTCGCATACTGCATAATAAGCCGAATTTCTGAGATGATTCCACATGATCTGTTGGTGCAAATGGGTCGAATGTGTCCAGAGCATTTGTAATTATGTGTAATTCACATACATGCACCTACACCCCAGGTGAATGAGAACTAGTGATAGTTTTCTCTATCCCCTGCACAGTGCGGGCTTTGATATAGACTCATTTTCCATGGGATTTTGATAAGCCTAGAAATTTCCACAGCTGGAGAAACTGCATCAGAATATGGACCTGCTTCAATCACAGACTTGCTGGCTCCCAATAGCGTGCAGGTTCAGAGGACACGAGACTGAGCGAGGCTGCTGAGAGCCCTCAGATATGAAGTGTGTGATCGTGCCTCCCAGGTGAGAATCACTCTCATTTCAATCACCCTGTGAAGAAAATGGAATCATTAACTGGAATAGTAAAATCAGAAAAGTATTTTAATGCATTCACTGTATGAAATGTTTTCACCATTAGAAAACCCTTTCATTGAGGGGAAGAAAATTGCTGAGAATTTACAAAAGCTAAATGACCTTCAGAGATAATAGCCTAAACCTTTTACTAGCTTGATTTAATCACAAGTAATGAATGACTGTAAGGTGGAGTCCGACATAACATTTATGCAAGTTATTAATGTATATATTTTTTTGAGACAGAGTCGTACTTTGTCACCCTCGGTAGAGTGCTGTAGTGTCATAGCTCACAGCAACCTCAAACTCTTGAGCTCAAGTGATTAGTGATCTTCTTGCCTGGGACTACAGGTGCCCACCACAACACCCTGCTATTTTTAGCAATGGAGTCTCACTTTGGCTCAGGATGGTCTCAAACTCTTAAACTTAAGCAATCCACCGGCGTCGGCCTCCCAGAAGGCTAAGATTACAGGTGTGAGCCACATCGCCCTACCCTTGAGTTATTAATGTATGTTCTGACAAAAAGATATAGGAACCCGTTTTGCTTGCCTGAAAGTCACAAATACAGTAGAACCTCCATAGTTGACCACCTCTTTAAGTTGTTCACAGACTGGACATGCATCACATGCACGTATCAGTACAGTAGGCTTAGTTCCTTATGTGACCACCTTGGTACATAACTAACCCCAGTTACTTACAGTTCCTTGAGTGGTCAACTTACAGAGGTTCTGCTGTATTCAAAATACCCAATGGCACATGTGCCTGGTCTTGGTGGGGCTGAGAAAGCTTCTTTCAGCACCACTTCATCTGAATGTCCATCTCATTAAGCAGTGGTGTCTGCCCCTGCTTCCTGGTCCCTCAAGTTGTGACACACTACATCATTGTCAATTTCTGGAAATCCACTTCAAATGATTACAAAAGGCTATTGATCGGCTGGATGTGGTGGCTCATGCCTATAATCCTAGCAGTCTGGGAGGCCAAGGTGGGTGGATTGCTTGAGCTCACGAGTTCAAGACCAGCCTGAGCAAAAATGAGACCTCATCTCTACTAAAAATGGAAAAACTGAGGCAAGAGGATCACTTGAGCCTGAGTTGGAGGTTGCTGTGAGCTATGACACTACAGCACTCTACCCAGAGTGACAGCTTGAGAATGTATCGGAAAAAAAAAAGGCTACTGATGTACTCTCAGTGCTGAGTGGGCGTTTTTGTGATCAATTCTTTTCAAAATGAAAATCCATTCATGGTGGATCTGTGGTATTTTTCTCTCAGCCAAAATATATAATTAACCAGAAGACCCTATTTCCACATGTAGCACAACAAAGCTTAGTATATCAAGTCACAGAAAAAGAATTGTTTTGATTCCATCCCTGAGCAGGGACAATCATATTCTGTTCTCTCCTCTATCAGAATGTGCTATGTCCAAGATGACAATGGGGATGGGAGGATTTGACCCCAGCCCATCAGCTAAAATTGGCAAGGGTAGAATTTGACCTTGGCCTACCTGGCTTCACTTCATAATAATGTTTCAGATTATGTTTTAAAAGCACCAAAGATGGCTCGGCGCCTGTGGCTCAAGTGGCTAAGGTGCCAGCCACATACACCTGAGCTGGTGGGCTCCAATCCAGCCCGGGCCCGCCAAACAACAATGATGGCTGCAACCCCAAAATAGCCAGGTGTTGTGGTGAGCGCCTGTAGTCCCAGCTACTTGGGAGGTAGAGGCAGGAGAATCGCTTGAGCCCAGGAGTTGGAGGTTGCTGTGAGCTGTAATGCCACGGCACTCTACCCAGGGTGACAGCTTGAGGCTCTGTCTCAAAAAAATAAAAAAGTAAAAGCACCAAAGATGCTTGCTAATTAAAATATGTCTGGGGCACGTCTTTTAATAAAACAACCAATCACCTGATACTCTCTTCAGTCAAATCCAGAGTTAAACAGGGTCACCACTCACTCTTAGGTATATATCCAAGAGAAATGAAAACATACATCCACACCAAAACTTATAATAGCAGCATTATTCACAATAACCAAAAAAGTGGAAATAACCCAAATTTCCATCAACTAATGAATGGATAAACAAAATCTTGGGGCTGGGCACAGTGGCCTATGCCTGTAATCCTAGGACTTTCAGAGGCCAAGGTAGCAGGATCACTTGAAGCCAAGAGTTCAAGACCAGCCTGGGCAACATATCAAAACCCTGTTTCTACAAAAAATATAAAATTGTAGTATATCCATACACTGGAATATTTTTCAGCCACAAATAAGAATGCAATCTTTATATATCCTACAACATTGATAAACCTTGAAAATATTATGCTAAGTGAAAGATACCTGACACCAAAAAACCACATATTTATGACTACATTTACATGAACTATCCAGAAAAAGAAAATCTCTAGAGGCAAGAAGTGGGTTAGTGGTTGTCAGGAGCTGGGGGTGACATGGAGGATGGGGAGTGACTACTAATGGATACAGGGTCTCTTTCTTGGAGTGATGAAAAAACTTCTAGATTACATTGTGGTGATAGTTGCACAATTTTGAGAATATACTAAAAAACACTGAATTGTAACCTTTGAAAGGGTAAATTTTATGATATGCGAATTGTACCTCAAATAAGAAAGAGAGGGAGGGAGAGAGAAGAAAGAAAAGACAGAGAGAAAGAAGAGGGAGGCGGGGGAGGGAAGAAGGAAGTAAGGAAGGAAGGAAGGACGGACGGAAAAGACAGCCCACCTGCCCTAGAGCTAAGGGAGAACATCTGAGGAAGAAATAAACTTAAAATGGAGTAGGGAGAGGTCTTCCCAAGGCTAGGATTCAGCCCTCATTGGAAAGGGTGTGGCTGTAACCCACTGGGTGGCAGAGAAATTTGCCAGATTGTCTTGGGATTGCCCTGGACCAGAGCTCAACTGCATACTGAGAGCCACAGACAGGAGCTGTGGGCCACAGCTGGTAAGCTAGAAATCCCCCCACAGAGGGCCAGAAAGCCAAGGTTGGTGGGAAGGAAACTGCCCACTGGGGTACTAATGAAATTCAGTAAAAAGTTTTCTTTGGGAGATGCTGTTGAAATTTACTGGCAACCTGGCATGGCTGTACTCTGCAGAAAGCTGCAAGGGTGTCACTTGAAGTGGGTGCTGCTGAACTCATAGAAAAACCAGCCAAGACACCCATGAAAGGGGTTGTGACTGAGCCCACCACAACTGGGGAACTTGCAAAACTTGCCGCGAAGTCACCCATGAGGAGGAGGATGCTGAAAATTGCTGGGGTGAGCTCCACTGGGTGTCCCATATGCCCAGCCACGTGCCAAGAGCGAGGAGAAGCAAAGCACGCCCACACTAGGAGAGAAAGTCCTCCCTCCAGAGTCTGCCCAGCAGAGTGCCAGCGGACAGCAGGGAAACATCTCAGCACCACAGCGCAACAAAGACTAGATTTGGAGCTAAGGGGCAAGAGATTGATATTAACAGCTGTTCTGTAAATAAGAAATGAGTATGTGTTCAAGTAATTTTGAAAAACCCTGTTTACACACACCCTTATAAGACATGTTAGCAGTGCTAAGATGTCCTATGGAAATGAACCCTATTTACTTAACTCTACTTGGCATAGCATTTCTGAAACTCACTTGATCATTCTTCCTGATCACTAACACACCACAGAATACTCTCTGGGAAGCCCCTCTGAGTATGGTGCCATGACAGTGGCACACAATAGCCAGGACAGAAGAGAAGCCACAGTGCTTGGAGAGCAGCTTGTGTGCCTTCACTGAATCATACGGAGCCCGTCTGCTGTTTAAAGGATCCCTCTGGGAACAGAATGCACACAAATGGTGTCATCTGGCTGGGCTCCCCCATGGCATCCCATCATTTTATTTACTGCACACAAACCATAAGTTCCGCAGACATTGTGGAAATACAGTTTATTTAGGTAACTAAAAATATCCCCCAAATGGCATTTAGCCATTGCTGCATTTCCCAACTCTTCCTGGTTGCCCAGGCCCTGCTTTAAATTACCCATTGCTGGTAACAATAAGAAGAGGCTAGAATTTAAAAACCAGAATGAATGGTTTAAGGGTCAGGGTCCTTGGAATGCCATAATCCTGCCTGGCTGCTCACTCTATTTTCCCTTTTGAGGTTGTTAAGGGACCTAAAAGCACAAAAAAATAACAAATAAAAATCAAAACAGCGTTTCCCTGTCTGCCTGCTGGAAGGGGCAAAATGTAGGTAAGAAAAGGGTGAACACAGATGGGCTGTGTGGGGAGAGAACCCCTGCCTCATTCAGTTGTGGGTTTAAAACCCAGTTCAGCCAATTTCTGGGCAGCTCACCTCCAGATCCAACTGCTCATGTACAAAATGACATATCTACAACTTGACTCAATGAAGCAGAGCTTTTAATAGCAAAAGAATGGAAATGACCTAAGTGTCCATCAAAAGGGGGCCGTGATAAGCCATGGATAAGCTTGGATAAGCCATGATCCATCATGCAGAGGAAAACTATGCAACTGCAAACAGAGAATGAGGAAGGCCCCCACCTATTGGGACAGAGAGAATCCTAGGAAATATCACTCGGTGGCAAGAGCAAGGTGAACAGGAGCATAAAGTATATGTTCTTGCCTATAAGAAGGGGGAAAATAAGAAAATATATTCATAATTGCTTGTATTGGGCAAAATTTTTTTTTTAATTTGATAAAAGAGGTTACCATAGGGAATAAAAAGGAACAAAACTTACTGTCTCAAATCAAAACCACCTTGAGATATTATATAACCCCAATGAGAACAGCCCAGATCACAAAGTCCCAAAGCTGCAGATGCTGGCACAGATGTGGAGAGAA
>CAUYRH010114866.1:0-36963 GCA_963574655.1 Perodicticus potto | reverse complement strand
ATGATGGCTACAACCAAAAAATGGCCGGGCGTTGTGGCGGGTGCCTGTACTCCGAGCTACTAGGGAGGCAGAGGCAGGAGACTCACTTGAGCCCAGGAATTGGAGGTTGCTGTGAGCTGTGATGCCATAGCACTCTATCCAGAGTGACAGCTTGAGGTTCTGTCTCAAAAAAAAAACAAACCCAGCCCAGGCCTGCAAACAACAATGAAAACTACAACCAAAACAATAGCCGGGTGATGTGGTGGGCACCTGTTGTCCCAGCTACTTGGGAGGCTGAGGCAAGACAATCACTTAAGCCCAAGAGTTTGAGGTTGCTGTGAGCCGTGATGCCACAGCACTCGACCCAGGTTGACAGCTTGAGACTCTGTCTCAAAAAAAAAAAAAAAAGAATGGGCAGGGAGGAAGGAAATGCCAAGGTCAGGATAATTCAATGGTTGCTGCAGGACTCAATCTTCTGAGAGCTCTCAGAACTGTTGGCCTCCCAGATTGGCCTGGAGGACATGAGGCTGGAGCACGTCACCCTGCTCTGTTTTTGGGTGATGGCTGCTCTTAGGGGGGTGTGCACTTCCACGTTCCTCCAGCTGTATGTGGGCACTGGAGAAGACCTTAGGTCTGAAAGCAGAAAGACGGAAGCTGACAGTGCAAGTTGGAGCTGCCTGCCAGGGCTGAAATCAGACATAGTCAAGGATGCGTCATTTGGGTATCAGAGGCATCTGCTGACAAAGTGTGAGCAGCCAGAATAAACACAGACCAACCACAGAGTAATGGATGATTAGAACATGGATTCCATACAAAAGCATGTCTATACTTTGTGCATCTTTAACATTTTCCATGATAAAAAGTAAAAAACAGGGCGGCACTTGTGGCTCATCGAGTAGGGTGCTGGCCCCACATACCAAAGGTAGCAGGTTCAAACCCGGCTTCTGCCAAACTGCAAAACAGAAAAATAGCCGGGTGTTGTGGCAGGCACCTGTAGTCCCAGCTAATCGGGAAGCTGAGGCAAGAGACTCGCCTAAGCCCAGGAGTTGGAGGTTGCCGTGAGCTGTGTAACGCCAGGGCACTCTACTGAGGGCAACAAAGTGAGACTCTGTCTCTACAAAAAAAAGAAAGTAAAAAACAAAGCTTAATATACAGATTATTTGGCTGGGCATGGCAGCTTATGCCTGTAATGCTATCACTCTGGGAGGCCAAGGCCAACAGATTGCTGAGCTCAGGAGTTCAAGACTAGCCTGTGAAAGAGCGAGACCCATCTGTACTAAAAATAGGAAAACTAACTGGGCATACTGGTACATGCCTATATTCCCAGTTACTGGGGAGGCTGAGGCAAAAGGATCAGTGGAGCCCAAGATTTTGAGGTTTTGTGAGCTGTGACGCCACAGCACTCTACCTCAAGCACAGAGTGAGACTCTGTCTTAAAAAAAAAAAAAGTAAAAAAAAGTGTATATATAAATGTATACACACACATATATAAAATAATAGTATATAGTACATAATCCAGTTAATGTATATAATGTATGTATGTATATACTGCACACACACAAATGATTTCCCTTCAATGTTATCCTTGCACTTAAAAAAACATTAAGATAGAAGCTCAATAATTTCTTTCTCCAAAATACTATCAGGTGTACTCTTCTTCATAAAGATTATAAAGGATGAAGAAATGTTATTCGTTCTAAACTATATACAATAACAAGAGTTAACAATCACGAACGGTATCTTTTTACATTTGCGAAAAGTTCACTGAATTCACAGAAATATACAACATAGCACAGGCAGACATTTTAAGCAGGAAATTACAAGGAGGGGGAAAACCCAGAGCAGTTCTCTTACTTTAGGCAAAGCTGTACGCAAAGCATCCTGCAAAATGTTCTTCTGTTGTTTTCACAGCCATGACCCTTCTCATTTTTTCCCCCCACATTTATACAGTTTCAGTGGGATTATGACTTCAAAGATCGGGTCCTCTCTTGCCCAGGATGTGAGTACATACTCCAATTAATGACATAACATTTTTTCTGCCTAGGATTTGGATCTTGAGCAGACAAAGTACCAGAAATAGATCAATTTGATTCATCCTGTGGTTGTAACTGGAAAACTGTCCATTAGTACTTGCTAGCTAGAGCTTCTCTAATTCTGATCTTTTCTGAGAGTTTTCTCTTTGATTTTGTGAGCTATCCCCATTCTTTACATAAATAAATTGTTTCCTTGCTTTACTAACCAAAGGGGATCTTGGTCACATGCAGCTATTGAGTCCTTATTGAGAGTAGCGGTTTGTCTCCAAGAATGCTACTGCCATCAGTTCCTTCTCTCCTCCAGACAGTTGCTACTCCCCCCACAAAGGAGTGATTCTCCCTTGAAATCCAGCTGGCCCTGGATTGGCCTTCTATGTGGAGCAAGTGGTACGCTGCTAGTTCTGGGCCCAAATTTAAGAGGATTGGCAGTGTGCGATTCCTTTTTCTAAGAATGCTCAGACTGGGAGAAGTCAGCTATTATGCAAGAAGTCCATGCTTCTTGTGATCTCCCTGCTGTAAGGAAGCCCAAGTCACATGTAGAGGCTTCCTGGAGAGAAAGATGTCCAAACAGCCTCACCTGTTGCAGCCATACTAACCCAGGGAGCAGACGTGTGAGTGAAGAAGCCTTCAGTTGAGTCCAACCCCCGGTGCCATACAACTACGACTGCATGAGAGACCCTAAGAGAAAACTGCATAGCTGGGCCCAGTCCATTTCTAGATCTGTGAATGTACAGAATGTGTGCACAGTTACAGCAAAACACCGGTACCAGAATGGCCATAGCAGCACTCTTTGTTATAGCTTTGAATTTGTTTCCCAGGGCTGTCATGACAAAGTACCACAGATCAGGAGTGTTAAAACCAAGAGAAATTGGCTTGTTGCCTATAGTTCAAATGGCTAAGGCGCCACATACGCCAGGGCTGGCGGGTTCAAATCCAGCCCGGCCCGCCAAACAGCAATGACAACTACAACCAAAAAAAATAAACAAAAAAAAAAACAGCCAAGCATTATAGTGGGTGCCTGTAGTCTCAACTACTTGGGAGGCTGAGGCAAGAGAATGGCTTAAGCCCAGGAGTTGGAGGTTGTTGTAAGCTGAGATGCCACAACACTCTATCCAGCGCACTAGCTTGGGGCTCTGTCTCAAAACAAACAAACAAACAAACAAAAAACCCAAGAGAAATTTATTCTTTCATAGCTCCAGAAGCTCAAATTTTAAGATTCCATCAGGAGCAAGTTCCTCTGAGACTCTGGGTCAAATCTTTTCTTGCCCCTTCCTACCTTCTGGTGGTGGCCATCGGTCCTTGGTGTCCCTGTGTCACAGACACATCAATGCAATCTCTGCCTCTGTTGTCACATGGCATTTTCCTTTTGTGGGTCTGTGTCCAAATGTCTTTCTCCTAATAAGGATACATCTTGACTACATCTGCAAAGACCCTATTTCCAAATAAAGTCATTTTCACAGCTACGCATGTATCTGGGTTTAAGGCTTCAGCATATTTTTTGGGTGGGAACACAATTTAAATCATAACAAAAACCTTTAAATTGGAAAGCACACAAATGCCCATCAACAATTTAATGAAGATATTGTCACATGATGAAGTACCATGTGGAAATGAGAATAAATATAAAACAATGGATTCATCTCAAAGTATGTTGTTAATGAACATAAAAGAAGTTTCATAGTATACACTTTTATTCATGTAAAGTTAAAATACAGAGAAAATGGATGTGTGATGTTAGAAGTCAGGAGTATCCGGAACCAGTTCCTGACTTGTTTCACTTGACCTGAGGAGTGCTTGAACACAGTGTGTTCATTTACAAAGGGCCATCCAACTACACTTTCTGTACTTACATGTTTAACATTCATAATTTTTTTTTTTTGAGACAGAGTCTCACTTTGTCTCCTTGGTAGAATGCCAGGGAGTCATAGCTCACAGCAACCTCAAACTCTCTTGCTCAAGCAATTCTATTGCCACAGCCTCCCAAGTATCTGGGACTACAGGTGCCCACCACAACACCTGGCTATTTTTGGAGATGGGCTCTCACTCTCGCTCAGGCTGGTCTTGAACTCATGAACTCAAGGGATCTGCTTGCCTCAGCCTCCAAGAGTGCTAGGATTATAAACGTGAGCCACCATGCCCAGCCTGCATTAAATATATGTATTTTATTAAATTGTAGCTATGTACATTAATGCAATTATGGGGTACAGTCTGCTGGTTTTATATACAATTTGAAATATTTTCATCAAACTGGTTAACATAGCCTTCACAGCATATTCTTATTTATTGTGTTAAGACATTTATATTCTACACTTAGTAAATTTAACATCCTACCCTTGTAAGATGCTCCGTAGGTGTGGTCCCACCGATTACCCTCCCTCTACCCTCCTCTTCCCTTTCCCCTTCTTTTTGGGATATAATTGGGTTATAGCTTTTATATGAAAGCTATTAAATTGGTTTCATAGTAGGGCTGAGTACATTGGAAACTTTTCCTTCCATTCTTGAGATACTTTGCTAAGAAGAATATGTTCCAGCTCCATCCATGTAAACATGAAGGAGGTAAAGTCGGGCAAAGCCTGTGGCTCAAAGGAGTAGGGTGCTGGCTCCATATGCCAGAAGTGGTGGGTTCAAACCCAGCCCCAGCAAAAAACTGCAAAAAAAAAAAAAAAAAAAGAAAAGAAAAGAAAAGAAGTAAAATCTCCATCTTTCTTTAATGCTGCATAATATTCCACAGTGTACATATACCACAATTTATTAATCCATTCATGGGTCGATGGGCACTTGGGTTTCTTCCATGACTTAGCAATTATGAATTGGGCTGCAATAAACATTCTAATACAGATGTCTTTGTTATAATGTGATTTTTGGTCTTCTGGATATATACCTATAAAGGAATTGTAGGATTGAATGGCAGTTCTATTTTTAGATTTCTAAGAATTCTCCAGATATCTTTCCAAAAGGACCGTATGAGTTGGAGACCAGCCTGAGTAAGAGTAAGACCCCCATCTCTAAAACTAGCTGAGTGTTGAGGTGGGCAGCTGTAGTCCCAGTTTGCATTCCCACTAGCAATGTAGTAGTGTTCCCTTTTCCTCACATCCGCGCCAGCATCTCTGGTTTGGGGATTTTGTAATGTGGGCTAGTCTTATTAGAGTTACATGGTATCTCAAAGTAGTTTCAATTTGCATTTCTCTGATGATTAAGGATGATGAGCATTTTTTCATGTGTCTGTATTATTAAAGTACATACTCAGCCTTAGTCTTACCTGACGGATACCCTCATTACATTTAGTCAGAGTGTCTCTGAGTTTTCTGGACTGTGAGAGTTTCTCAGACTTCCTTATTTTTCATGACCTTGACAGTTTTTATTATTGGTCAAATATTTCATAGAATGTCCTCATAATCAGACTGGGTTATAGGTTTTTGGGTGGAAGGTAACAGAGGTAAAGTGCCATTTTCATCACATCCTATCAAGGGTACATGCTATCAACACAGTTGATGACTATTGGTGTTGAATTGGATCTCTGATATTGTCAGGTTTGGGGCTGTAAATTTGCTTGTCCCCCCCTTCCACGTGCTGTTCTCTTTGTGAGGAAGTCACTGTGTACAGCCATGTTTAAGGAATAGGGAGTTAGGCTCAGTTCCTTAGAATGTAGATACAACATTTTCCCCCTTGATCAATAAGTATATTTATTACCAAAGGGGTTGACTTCTTAATTTGGGAGATGATGCACCATCACAGTTAGGAATGTGGGTGCTAAAGCTAGATTAGTCTGGGGTGAATTCCAACCCTGATAATTCCTGGCTGTGTATCTTGCAGAAGTTAGTTAATCTGTCTGTGCCTTAGTTTTCTTATCTGTAACATGGATCTCACGATGGGAATACAGTGAAGAATAAATGAAATAATCTATGGTACAATTTTATATACTTGATAAATATCGTTGTGATTTTTTTGGGTGGAAGGTGTGTGGCAGATGTTATTTTGAATATTAATTTTAAATTGATTTTTTATTTTTCCATAGAGGAAATTTTATAGCATGTGGTAATTTGAAGACAAGTGACTATGTTGCAGCACCAATTTCAAAAATAAAAATAAAGACAAAGTAACAGGAAATTCTGGGATCAAAAATACCCTAGACACTGGTATAGAATAGAGTTTTTATTAGATCAACAGGTGCAGGGGTCAGGAGATTCTCAGCTATGTGTGTTGGCCTCTTTGCTGGTCCAGAGGTTGGTGCTAGTTCTCGGTGGTATTTTGTGTTCATTGTTTCCAGAGCTGTAAAGTCCTTATGATGTGGACACAGACCTTAATTCCACTTTTCAGGATTAGTATTTCAAGCTGAGTGAAGAAAGTCATGTTTTCTTGAAGTAGTAGTAGTGAAGGAAGAAGAGAGACTTGAAGTGTGGACAGAACTCTGCACAGTTCTGTTAAGGGAGGAGAGAGGTGGAAGGAAGCAGACATTTCTTGAAGCTTTGTTTGCAGTGTTCTAGCTTGAAGTCCCTACCCCAGCACTGTGGCTTCAGTGTCTCTCTGGGAAGTGGCTTCCTGGTGAGGTAAAAAGTGTGTCACCAGCTGCTTTTGCAAAACAGATGCAGCAGGAGCTCAGGGGAGTGCTTGTGAGGTGGGTAATGGCTTCTGACTGCTTAATTTAGCTTTAAAAGCACACATATTTTCATGATTACCCCCTAGTGGTCTACACCCACCCCTGTATACTCTTCAGGTAAGGACCTCTATCACAGTGTTTTTCAACTTTTTTTTTTTTTTAATCTCACAGTGCACTTGAACCTATAAAACTTCTGTAACACACTTAAATTAAAAAAAAAACATTTAAAAAAGAATACACTTATTATGCTTTGAACTTATTTTGAAAATAATTTAATTAATGATCTTTAAAAATTTTCACGGCACACCTAAGATCCTCTCATGGCATACCAGTGTGCCATAGCACAGCTGTTGAAAATCATGGCTCTAGGGGCTTATGTGTATGTGTGTGTCTGTGTGCCTGCATGTATGAGTATAATTTTTTTTTTACCCACACAGAGCAGAGGGGGGAGGAGGAGTAGCTGAGATGAAGGAGGAAGGTAAGGGTGATGGTTATACAAATAAACTATGTTAGGTGCAAGCAACGGAAACCCAACGTGAGTTGGCTTCAACAGTAATGGAAAAGAATAAAGTTTCTGTCGGCCTCAGTGCTGGTTTTGTTCAGCTCCAACCCCTCATGCCAAGACTTTGGGGGTTCTGATTCTTTCTGGTTCTGGGTTCTGGCATCCACAGTGTGAATTTTTCCCCAATGCTGCTCTCCATGATGGTGGGCACTTCACTCTCTATACTGTTTGGCTGTTTGGTAGAAAGAACTTTCTCAGCAGGCCCAGAGGCGGGTGATTCAGGTTGTGCCCCATGCTTCCCATCCAACTCCATGATTTGTGTAGCTAGTTAGCTTAGGCATGACGTACATGTTGCCAACCAAAGTCCGGGCAGAACCTGAAAACATTTTGGTTTTAAACTATGGAAATGATCGGTAATTTACAGAAGTAAGGAGAGTAGGAGAATGAGGCCTGTGTGTGCATTACCCTGCATGGGTGCAACTCTCCTTTGATCATTAGTCATGATTCACAGAGGGAAGGGATGACCAACCACCCTGACTAAAACTAAGATTCGTCTCCAGAAATGCTAAAAGTGGAGATCAGAGAGAACACAGGTATTAGGTTCCGTGGGATGTTCTGGAACATGCTTAGTATTAACATAAGACCATGTCAGTTTATGGAGAACAAGTGGAATGCAGGTTCAAAGTGAAGAAGAATATCAATTTCCAAGGCCTGTGGGAGAAAGCCTTTGGTCACTTAAATTCCCCTGGGCTTCTTGTCACTGAACATCCTTCTATTGACTTCTGTGTTGGTTTTCTGGTGTCTTACACACAAAGGCAGAGGAGCAGTGTTAATTCCCTGAATCCACTCACTGTTTAGAGTACTTTCGAGTAACCCTCAGATCTCTGTTGTTAAGTCTGATGGACAAAATGTACTGCCCAGAACTACCTGTCTTCTCTTTTTAGAAAGATGCTAACTTTGAGGGGCAGTCTGGGGTTAATAGTCAGAACTAGATTATATCCTCTTTCCTGGGGTATGAGTTTTGTCACCAGAGTAACCCAATTTCTTCATAAAGGGAGGTAACTTCAGGTGTACATTTCAAGCTTTCAGACTTGGTTTGCTTTTACAGCCCCCAAATGGAGTTGGAATGTTCTTTATTCCAAGGGTACCTTGTGATAGACTGTATTCGTCAACCCCTTCTGCCAAGGGGTTAAAATAAATCTGTCTCATCAGTGTCTTTTTGTTTAAGGATAGCTTAAAAGTGCTGATGGTTGGCTTTACTTGCTTGTGTGCTCATTCTTTATTTTTACTGCAAGATTTACTGACTTTTTCTTTTCCTGTCTTTCACTGGCTCTCTCTGTATCTCTCAAAAAAAAAAAAATCTTCATTGATATGTCAAAAAGATGAAAAGATGTTATAAACATACTTTGACTTTACTGTTTCTTTGCCCCCCAACCCCTTTTAAAAATAGGTCTCATAGCATCAGGCATTTGCCAGTGCAGCAGTTTTGAAGTGTAGGATTTTCCCATTCTTGATGTATAAATGCTAATTCCTTCCCCCCCTTCCCCCGCAGACACAGGCATTTTCCCCTTTTGGATTTTTGGTTTTAATGATAGCACATTACAAAGAGTTGGACAGATCCTTTAAAATAAAGGTCTGTTGATGTATTTCCTATTTATGGTGGCTCCCAGCTTCAGTGGAGACAGGGACACAGGTGCTGTAAACCCACAGAGGCAGGACAGATGTGCAGCACTTCTGCTCCAGTTTTGCCAGGGGCTGACCTTAGTTATTTTAAAGGAGCTCTTTCTTTTGCTCTAAAGCAGGGGTTCTCAACATAGGGGGATTTTATCTCTGAGGGGACATTGCAATGTCTGTAGACATTTTTGGTTGTTACAATAGGATGGGAGCTCGAGCATCTAGTGGGTAAAGGCCAAGGCTGCTAAATGTCTAACAAAGCATAGACAATCCCCCACAACAAAGAATTTTCTATCCCGAATTGTTAATAGTGCCAAGGTTAAGAAACCCTGCTGTAAGGGACGCTTTCTAAGATCAAGAGAAAGTGTCTGCTTGTCTTTTCATTTCTTTTTGCTTTAAAAAAAAATGTCATATCGAGTTAAAATCTACAAAGTGTATTCTTAATAAATTGCCTCTTAATGAAAATCCTAGGTTTACTCTTTCAGAAAATGAGAAAGACAAAAAAAAAAAAATCAAAGTGACCTTATGGTACATGCTGGCATTTCCCTCTGAGGACTGTTTTCTGGGTTAGGGTCATTAACACAGCCCAGAAGGTTGTGGAGTTGAAGTTAAAGGGTGTCACCAATTTAGCCCCCAAATGAGCCTCCCTGCTGGGATGTATGATGCTATAAACCACAGTCGTGACTCTCATGTTGTATTTGGTTTCTGATTAGAAGGAAATAAAACGAGTGTTCTTTATAATTTTTTCCTAGAGCAAAACTCCTCTGTTGTTTTAGTTTAATGTGATTTCTTGTGAAGGCAGACCTTAGATAGTGAGAAGGGGAGGGAGCAGAAATTTACAAATCTTGCAGTTTGCAAAGTACGACGTGACCTTTTGTTTTTATATTGTGGACTGTGTTTTTCTATTAAGCCGTCGATCATATTCTCTCTTTGCCCTTTAAGAAAAAGAAAGTGCACACCTCTTTGTGGGTCTGGGTGCATGGTGACAGCCTTCAGTGGGATGACTGCTAAAGCTCTGGAGCAGGACTTCGGAGCTGATTTATTTTAAATCAACAAATAATGGATGTACTAAATAGAATTTTATGTGCCTAGGTTTCTACTAGAACTTGCATACCATTTTTATTTATTTACTTTTTTGAGACAGAGTCTCACTCTGTTGCCCATGGGTAGAGTGCTGTGGTATCATAGCTTACAGCAACCTCAAACTCTTAGGCTCAAGTGATTCCTCTTGTCTCAGCCTCCCAAGTAACTAGGACTACAGGCACCTGCCACAATGCTTGGCTAGTTTTTCTGTTTTTAGTAGAGATGGAGTCTCGCTTTGTTCAGCCATTAAGTTTGACTACAAATAGCCATATCCTGTAAGGTATATCTATGACCTTTTCCAAAAGAGAATGGGTTGAAATTCCATTCTGACACTAGAAGCTCTGAGACTAGGCATAAGTTATTTACTCTGTCTCGATCCCTCTTTTCTTTTTTTTTTATGGAGACAAAGTCTCACTCTGTCACCATGGCATCATAACCCACAGCAACCACAAACTACTGGGCTGAAGCTATCCTCTTACCTCAGCCTCCCAAGTAGCTGGGACTACAGGCATCTGCCTCAGCTCTCAGCTTGTTTTTCTATTTTTAGCAGAGACAGGATTGTGCTCTTGCTCAGGCTGGTCTAGAACTCCTGAGCTCAGGCAGTCCTCCTGCCTCGGCCTCCCAGAGTGCAAGGATTATAGGTCTGAGCCACTGCACCCAGCCAGTACACCATTATTAGCTTGAGGTCATGATACAGGGAAAACTGAAATAATATTTCAGCATTAACATTTTGGTGTTTTAGAGTGGAGGGAGGGGGAGAGAGAGATTGAGAGCGGGGGAGAGAGAGAGATAAAGAGAGAAAGAGAATCATAGCAAGCATACTTGAGTGAATGATCTTAGGATGAACTTGGTGGGAAATAATGGTGTTGGTGGGAAACAAAGTGATGTTTCTATATTTAGTGATCCTGCAAATCTGTCGGGGCAAGTGCTTCTAGGCAAAGGCTCTCTGGAATAATTCAAAGGGTGTTTGTTATGGATGGGTTAAAGACTTCATCTCACATCATCCTCGTCCAAGTTCTAGTACCCATGCCCTGTCTGTTATGTGGCTCATTTTAGATGCAGGGAGTGGAAAATTGAATTTAATGATTAAGTTCCTGAATTGTGGATATTCATGTGATTTTTGTGCTTCTGGGTTTATAATGCATCTTAATGAATATCCTTTTTTCTTACTAAATTATCTAAAAAAAGGGCGATAGAATAGTTAGTGGGTTGTGTTGGTTAGGTCCATGGAAAACAAGGGAAGAGAGGTAACAAAAATGGGTTTCCATAGGCCCCTGGCTAAATCACAGAGTGGTAATTATTCTTTAAACACTAAAATACAGTTTTACCTATTAGAAGCCTCATAAAACCATTGTCTACCATGTATCTGATTTTGCTCTTGATGTAATTTTAGGAAATCAAATGAACTGAGATGGAAATTAGGTTTTATACTCAGTGGGTTCTGTACTCCTCTAAGTTCTATTAGATTTAATAGGAGTTGTGCAGGTGGAAACACAGCAGGACCACAGCTTTTATCACTTCAAAGAGCAGGCCCTTCATAAACAGAGAATGCAAAATAATGCCTTTTATCTTGTCGTTTAAAAATTCTTTATTTTCTGCACCCAAGTTATTTGTCACATGGAAGGGAAGGACAATTCTGGATATTGTATTTTAAAAAAGGGAAAGGGAAGCCATTCAAATTCCTATTAAAATGAATTGGATGAGCCGCACGCCACTTTCTAATTTCTGAGAAGACTTGTAAATCATAGGGAGAGAGGGCATTCTACCATTGGTCAAAGGAAAAATGGAAAATTTAATCATTTGTCAAAGATTAATAAGAAAGGATTACCACTCTGAGAGACTCTGTCTTGGTGAGCCAGTACGTTTTGAAGTTCCTCAGACTTATAAGCAGATATAGAGTTTAATTAAAGTTACTTGTCATTACTCAAGTTTGCCTCTTCTCTATCTCTGGGCCAGGTGTGTGGTATGATGATGACATTGTCAAAACTTGACCCTGAGAGCTGTATGTTTTTCTCTTACTCTTTCCCTGTTCTTCTTTTGTCATGTAGAACTAACGTATGTTTTTAAATTGCAATCAATTCTGTGTCTCAGTTTTTGATGAATAGAAGTCCCAGTGGGTAGCCAGGTTATATATACATATATTTTGCATTTTTTTAGCTGATAATGATTCAAGATGTTGAGTTGGTGAGTTTCCAAGGATTCCCAAGAATTCTAAGAAATAACTAAAAAAAAAAAAAAATATATATATATATATATATATATATATATATATATGGATATATATATACACATATAGACTCTATAAACAGACACATATATGCACATGTATAATACCATCTGGATAACAGAAGCATGTGTGTGTGATTATATATGTACACATATTTATATATTAATATATGAGTAATATTGAATCTTATCAGGATGATGTTTTACCCAGACTCTGAACTATGTACGGAGATAGTTTATACCATTCTTATAAGCAAAGCCTTTTCTTTCCTTTGTGTTCCTGGAGAAAGTGACTTTATCTGGGAGACCGCATTTTTGATCTTGTGCGGAGTTAGGAGGACTCTGACATATGGTTCAAAAAGGCTCAAAGACTCAGGCATCCTGTATCCCTGGTGCTTCTGTTAACACATGTTTATCAGATTATTGAAGGGCAGGCTGCTTTCCTCAGAATGTGCTCAATGTAATCCTAACCAGGCTTGGCCCTGATATCATCACACAAACAGAATTCTCAGCAGGCACTACTAAAAGTCATAGAATGGATCCCTTAGGATCAAACCTTTTGTGTTGATATAACCGAATGTGTAGAAGACCTAATAATCATCACAGTCTGAAGCTTTTCAAAATTGCAGTTGTTGGAAACTAAAGCCAGAAACTATGAGAAAATCCACTGATTTTTTTTTGTTTGGTTATTTTTAAATGAACAATATACACAGGTGTTAGCTGTTCAGATGTAGAGTGACCTGGGATCCAGTGGTTACCAAATCTTGAAGCTCCAGACGTGCCTGCTGAGCTTTCCCATGTGGCACCCACCCCTATTTTTTAACTGTGAAATCTCTATATATATTTATCATCTACCCCAGATAATTCTTACGCCCGTGGTCCCTTGGTCCAGATTCGTCCTCATTATAACCTTCTTGGGCTGGAATCAATTTCTTTCAAGTGTAAGCCATTTAAATTCCATAATATGATATTGGATGTAAAAGCAGATTTAATTATGTAGGACAGACCATCCTTTTCACAAAACGTACAAAAGATTTCAAGTTAGGCCCGAAATCTTTGGAACGTATATTGCGTTGGGCACAGATCATCTGGCTTAGATAATACTGAATCAAACTCCGCCATTTTCTGCCCTCCCATAAAAGTTGGCCAGGGTATTTTGGTGAAGGTTATTTTTAAAACCAACACTGTTGTTCAAATCTGATAGTGAAAAAGGGTTTGAAACTTGGGTCCGCTCCTAATGGAGGCTTTTGATTCAAGTGCTTTAAAATTTAGACCTTTTGTATCACAGTTGATGAAAACTGAGGTGTAACATACCATTTAAAAGTTTAAAATTATTGGCTTGGTGCCTGGACCTCAGTGGTTAGGACGCCAGCCACATATAACGAGGCTGGCGGTTTTGAACTGGGCCCCTAAACAACAATGACAACTATAACCAAAAAAATAGCCAGGCGTTGTGATGGGTGCCTATAGTCCCAGCTACTTGGGAGGCTGAGGCAAGAGAATCACTTAAGCCCAAGAGTTTGAGGTTGCTGTGAGCTGTGATGCCACAGCACTCTACCAAGGGTGACATAGTGAGACTCTTTCTCTCAAAAAAGAAAAAAAAATTTAAATTATTTCTACTGGATCTGTTGGCTTTGAATCTGTTTATAATACTGAGTGGGTATGTGACCTTGTGCCAGGTAACTTAACCTTGACACATTTTGTTTCTTTTCCTGAAAAATGGGGTAGACCCATAGACCTATAGAGCTATTACAGGTATAAGTAAAAAGAAAGTGTGGGAAGAAGGCTTAATAAGTGCTGTCTCTTAAAATTATAAGGAGGTGTGGCAGCGAACCTAACAAAGTGAATAAGCAGCAGCAGGCTTTGCCTTTGTCAAGAGCTTGCAGCCTCAAATTTGGGGTAGGGTGTAATTGTATTACCATCGTACAGTTAGGAAGGGCTAAAACTCTAAGGGAAGAACAAATGGTTTCCCTTTTTTCAGAGGAGGATGTGACTGCCGATGGCTTTTTGCTGCTTCCTGAAGGGAAGCATTGCACATGAAGCAACTTTCTGAACTGAGGCCATAAGGGAATGGAGTAGGACAGATGATAGAAGAACCAACTGCAATAGGAAATGATACAGAGAATTAGTGTCAGCCACACACAGGATAGCCAAGAAGTAGTGATTGAAAAGCATGGGGCTTTTTGGAGAGACACTTGCTTTTGAGTTTTTGTTCTGCTTATTTCTATAAAATGGAGTCATAAGTGTTCTAATACTGCCTGTTGTAGGCTTGGATGTAGTTAAGTGTGTATATATTGTGCTTTCAGGTTATCTGGCACATTGTAACCTCAAAAAGAGAATAAATAATTACTCTATTCATATGAAGAGAATAGAAAGATGTAGACTGATAATACAAATGTGGATCACAAAAGGAAGACTTTTTAATCCTGAGCTCTGAGGAGTTTGGATTTTATTCACTTGACAGTTGGGAGCCATGGAAGCTCTTTGACCAGGTGCATTAACTTTGAAGCTTTGTGCTCTCACAATTTCAAGATAATTCAGCAGAAATAGAACAGTTTCTCCTCCACTCCTTTTCTTTTTTGTCAGGGTGCCTGAACTTTCCCAGAAACACTTATCACGCACTTCACCTGGGATTGGGTCTGGGCCTCCCTTATTGCTGCAAAGGGAAGCTGGGAAAGTGTTTAGCCATTGAGTCTCTGTAGCTGGAAGTGTGCTGTGTGTGCACAACACAAATGGCTCTTAGCTTGTGGCCAGGCAACCAGAGATACCTGTATTGGGAGCATAATAGCATGTTGGAGCCCAAAGTGTACTCTATAGGGAGTACAGGAGAAAATAAAAACAATACTATTGATAAAGAGAATACAAGAAGGGGCAGAGGTTTTGCATGAAAAACTGATGAATTCAGTTCTAGAGACAGAGTTCAGGGTGCAAGTGGGATATCCATGAAGAAGTGACCCATAGGCAGGAGTAATTAGGATTAGAATGTTGGGCTTGAAGTATTGATTTGGGACTTATTTTGCTTAGAAAGTTACAATGAAACTCTTAAGAATTCCAAGTAAGGAAAAATTAGAAAAGAATGGACAAGAACCAAATAACAAGCCTTGGAGAATTACTTCTTTTGATGGGCCCTGATTAGCAGTGACAGGGCCAAGTGGTACCTTATTTAATAACAAAAACTTCTATAGCTTTCGATAGGCATATGACCTCAGTGAAAGCAGCAATGTGCTTGTGATACAAACTGCAATGAAAGACAGATTCTGGGGTCTCCACTCCCTGCTACCTGACTCCCATCTCTCTTGGACAGAGAACTCTACCTGGCTTTGTCTGTATAGTTCAGTTGTCCCTTCTATGGCCTTTGATTGGGAAGTAACAGAGACCCAAATAAGCAAATTAGAATAAACAGGCATTTATTATACGTAATTCAGGACAAATGGAGAAATCTGGTCCCCAGGAATGGCTATAAAGACGGCAGCTGAACTTGTTTGTTCAGCTTTACCTTAGTGTTGCTCCATCCAGGTGATGCCATAGAGAGAGAATGAGTATCTGATTGGCCACCTGCCAGCCAATAAGAGCGAAGGAATGAGAGGCTATCAGCAGGAGTGCAGTTGAGGGTGAATTTGGCAGCCCAGGTGCAGTTCACCTGATGATGGTTCTTGTGTGACACCCCTCCCTGTCATAGCCCTACAGTCCCTGTACTGTGTGACACTGTAGTGTTCCCATTTGGGCCAACCGTGGACATCTCAGTGCCCGCCTGACTTTGGGCTGGGTTCTGTGATTCTCCTTGGTCAGTGGACTGTCCTTGAAGGCGTGTGAATAGAAGGCTTGAATGTGCTTGCCTGGCTTTATTTGACCACTCTGCTTCTGTGGTCTGCCGTGAGAGCAACATGCCCCAAATCCACAGGTAACTGCAGGTCCCAGAATGAGAAATTCATGGGGCTTCCTGGTCCCAAAGTACAGCTTATCAGTCACCCGGCACATCCAGATACCAGTAAGAAAGGAATAAATGTCTGTGGTTACCCCAAGTCTTCCGCTTCCACTCGGTCACACAATCCTAGTGGAAACGTGACCCGTTCAGCAGACAAGTTGTCTAATGTATCTGCTCTTCCACCAGAAAGCTGAGAGAAGCCAGAAAGGACGATGGGGTGGGAAGCACTGAGTCGTGTTATCTACCCTCCTTTTGATCAAAGCCAAATTTCGGTGACGTGTCCTGTTTTGATCACGTCTGTATTCATCTGCTTTTCCATAGAAAACGTTAGCATTCATATTCTGATTAACAGAGGCAGTGTACATTTTGAGACTTAATTTAAAGGTGTAATCAGCTATGTCACTCAGATAAGGTAAAAAATAGTACTGTGGATGGTTTCCAAATTCCCACAGGCTTAAAATATAAAAATTCCCTCAAGAGTGCTGACAGCACACCTTGCCTATTATTACAGCTCGAATTTTGTTTTGTTCCTCTGCCAGTACCAGAATATCATTAGGTTACAAATCAAATCTAATGGTTTAGATTATTGTTCATCTTGAGCTGTGTGCTTTCTCTCCATTAGTTGTGGCGTAACAGAAATAATTTAATTTATTAGTGGGCCTGTCTTCCAAAAAAAAGAAAAAAAACCCTTTTATTTCAAAATGTGCTTCAGGACGTAGTGGGGAGAACCAGGAATCTATTCTCAGTGTCTATAGGAGGGTAAAATTGCTAAAATATAACAGGTTTAAAAACGTGTGTATTTTTGGCAGGATGGAGAGAAGCTTGTACCCTGCTAAAGTGCATCCTTGCTGCAAAGAACAGGTTTTCCTACAACTCCTTATTGGTAACTGTCATTGATTTTTATTTATTTTCATTTATTTATTTTTTTAGGGTCAAAACATAATTTAAGATTTATTATCTGGGGGTAATTGAGCAGTGGTGCTCACATTCATTCATTCTCTTTGTCAATCTGTCTGCCATTCAACAAATACTCTCTCCTTTTCAGGGCATGATCAATTTTTCTTTTGTATCGTACATAATAATCTTTCATACAGATTGAAGATTATCCAATATGAGTGTATATACATTTTTGTAGTATAATGAAAACCTGCCAATTTAAAGTCAGATTTGTTATTTAATTTTCCAAGTTTCCAGGTAATGCCTCTGTTAGTTGCCTCCACGATAGAGGTTGAGTATTATTCCAAGCAGACAGGTTTTGCCTTTGCAAAACCAAACTAAATTCAGAATCATCATTACGTTTCTTAGGTTTTTACATAATCATTTAGCTGTCTTCCACAGTAGAGATTCAGAAGGGGCAATAAGACCAAGAAAAAAAAAATTGCTCCTGGTCTTTAAAGAAGTCTGTGTGCTTTAAGCCTTCTTCTTCTTTTTTTTTTTTTAAGACACAGAGTCTCACTTTGTTGACCTGGGTTGAGTGCTATAGCATCACAGCTCACAGCAACCTCCAGCTCTTGGGCTTAGGCGATTCTCTTGCCTCAGCCTCCAGAGTAGCTGGGACCACAGGGCTTTAAGCCTTCTTTTATATCTACCTTCAGTAGGCCTGTCCGTGTTGGTCCAGTGCTGGAGTTATTTTGGTGATGCAGATAGGGGTATGGGAAGTCATGGAGCACATGGGGGCAGAGAGAAAGGTTGTTAACAACTGTTTTGCTAATTTGATGAATTTTTAATGAGCACCCACTGGTTTAGGATGCTAGATTCATCTCAATGTGCCTTTAGGGTCTTAAATGCCCCCATGCTTTATGGAGACATTTAAATTTTAAATCCTATAAACAGTATTGTTAAATTCAATGAATAATTGCTTAGATTATTTGAAACAGGTTCCCATCCTTTATTGTTGGCAACGACCAGTATCTTGAGAATCTGGGACAAATGAATGAAGTAGAACAATGAAGATCCTCTAGTATCATGTGTTGTGTGGGATTCGAATCAATAGTAGAGGATGGAGTTTGAGGCTTCAGTGTGTAGTGTATGTGTGTGTGTTTGTACTGGTTTGTTTTGTAACCATCATGGCTTGAAGAATTCTGGGTGCCTTTATTATAACAATAGTAATTGCCGCAGTAATTATCATTTGTGATACACATGCTATCTTCCTGGCTATTACCTTTCTTTTTTTCTTTTGAGACAGAATTTCACTCTGTCACCTTGAGTAGAATGCTGTGGTATCATCATAGCTCACAGCAATCTCAAACTCTTGGGTTCAGGCGATCCTCCTTTCTCAGCCTCTCGAGTAGCTGAGATGACAATCCACAATCCGGATGACAAACATCTGCCACAATGCCACAATGCCCACAAATAAAAATTTTTCTATTTTTAATAGAAATGCAGTCTTGCTCTTGCTCCGGCTGATCTTGAAATCCTGAGCTCAAGCCATCGCTTGCCTTGGCCTCCAAGAGTGCTAGGGATTACAGGCATGAGCCATACCATGCCTGGCCTCCTGGATCATCTTATTTGCTTTATTGTAAACAAACTTATGATGAAGGGGCTGTTAATATTCTCCTATGACGAAAGAAGCAAAGTCTCAAAGTGATTTCTTGATGTCCTAAACATTTATGTAATACTCTAATGTGTGTTTTTCACATGTTACGTTCTTACAGAAACCTTGAGATACTATTCTTATAAAGGATGCTGAAGTGGAAGAGTTAAGACAGCTGACCAAAGCCACACCAGTAGTAAGTGGGTGAGCAGTATTTGAACTGGGCGCTCTGGCTCTGTGCTCTCTTGCTTAAGACTTGGTGCATTATTCCACCTTTTAGGTGAAAGAACAGACTCAAGGACAGACTTTGCTTGTTTGTAACAGAGAGCAAATCCACCTGCAGACCAATTTCTAGGGGTAACTTGCTCTGTTGATATCTGACTTAACTATAGTTCAACTTCTCTCTAGTAGCCCCATATGTCTTCTGTTTTTTTTTTGTTGTTGTTGTTGTTGTTGTTTATAATTTAAGATCTGCTCATAAGATTTTCTCAGACCTCAGGGAACTGTGAGTTACATAGAAGGCTGCTTAAAATGCTATGAAGTCAGGATCAGCTACCTGGGGCGCCTCTTCTTTATTTTATGTATAAGTTAAAGAAGAAAAACATGTGTTAAAACTTCGGTGACCTTATAGGGTGTCTCTCTTGCTTCCCATTTCTAGCTCACCTTTCTCATCCTTTTATTAATCTAAGGTAACTGGGCGGAGCTGAGGAAAATAAATTTCACTGTATGCCTGCTTTGGGCCAAGCATATTCCTAAGTGCTTTGTGTACCTGGTCTCGTTTACCCTGGCAACAACTCTATTGGGAAACCAATAGTTTTTATTCCTATTTCATTAATGAAGATACTGAGGCTCAGGCTGGCCAGTAGTGGAGATAGGATTGAGATTCACATCTGCCTTCTTCGAATCTAGTACGTTTTTCCTACTGCAGGCCTGCTTCAGACTCAGGTTTTGTGTGACCTGCCTGCTAATTAGGTCATTAATGGTTGCTGCTTTCTCAGATTTAGTTTTGTTTATTATTAGAAGAAATCCCAGTGTTTCATTTTGTTGTCTCAATTGGCTGTAACCCTGTTTCCAATGTAGTTTTAGAGATGGAATACATTATTACGGGGACAACCATTTCTCAGTGTCATCTCTCATTTGAGCTAATCAGAGAATACGCGCTTATATATTGGCAAGATTGTAGGAACCCAGATGATGGGGCTTCATTGTTTTACTGAGCAAAAGGAGTTTATCCATTCTTTATTGCTAGTGCTTATTGAGAACCATATTGCTCTATAGTCTCAGTGATTACCAAGCAAGATGAAAGATACAGTGGCCGTTTATTAGGTTAAGGGAGGCCCGTGCATTTATCCAATAAATATTTATAAAGCTCCTGTTATACACTGGGCACTGTTGTAGGTATTGGGAGTACAGGCATGAACAAAGGAAATCAGAAGCTTGATTGGCCCTAGAAACGTAACCAGTGTTTGGAAATTTTAGAATGGACTTCTTATCATTTTTATTTTTATTAGCTAAAATCACTGGCTAGCGGCCATCTTTAACCCATGAAAATATTTCTAAAAATGAAGATCGCTTTCTAGCAGACCTGGTTAAAAAAGCTTTAGGATGACGGGTGTTCCTTGCCTGCTGTTCTTCTACGTTTGTTATGAAATTGGTGAGATGACATGAAGATCGCCTAGTCAAGCCCCCACATTTATGAGAGGAAGAAATTGAGACCCAGGGTGAAATTCAAACAGCATGGCAACTCCAGCAGAGTAGGAGTTTTGACATGTTACTGTTTTGTGTCTTGGCACTCCTAAACGGAATTTCAAAACCTCAGAAAACGCAGTGACCTATTAACTGGACCCCATCCAGCTGCTAGGCAGTTACAGCTCTGCTGGTTCTTAAGGGCTTGAGGGCCAAGAAATCGTGGACATCTTTTCCCTAGGAAAATGCCCGTGGCCATGTATTTTTAATATTGTTTATGCAGCCTTTGAAAAATCGATCAGATAGAGACATGGATGGCAGTTTTGCAGTGGTTTTTTATTTGTTTGTTTGTTTATTTATTTATTTATTTATTTATTTATTGATACAGAATGTTATTCTGTCACTCAGGCGACAGTGCCATGTCATCGGCCTAGCTCACAGCAACCTCAGACTCCTGGGCTCAAGCAATCTTCCTGCCTCAGCTTCCCCAGTAACTGAGACTACATGTACCTGTTACAGTGCTCAGCTTATTTTTTCTATTTTTAGTACAGACAGGGCCTCACTCTTGCTTATGCTGAAGGAACTCCAGAGCTGAAGTATCCTCCTGGCGCTGCCTCACAGAGTGCTAGGATTATAGGCATGAAACACCATGTTCAGCCTTTTTGCAGTGATCTAGTGAGAGATGATGAAAGGTTGGTTGAGGGTGACTCTGGGGAAAACACAGAGAAGTGACCTAACTTGAAGACTGTTGAGACAGAATTGGTACCTCATTGGGCTAATGAGAACCGATTTCACTTGAAAGTTATTTGGAAATGTGGCTTTTTGCTGGAGATAATTTATTGATAAAATTAAATTAAGTGCTGTGAAGCTTGTTGGTAGATACCCAAGGATTCCAGTAATCAATTCCTTTTTATTTGTATGTATGTTATGATATATTTACAAAGAGCTGTTAATATAAAAGTATTGCCACATGTTTAAAATTTAAATCCTAAAAATTTTTATATGAAGAAAGTGGTTGAAAAATTTTCAGAAAATATTGGTAGGTAGAAGTTTTTGATTTGGGGAGGAGTTTTGAGATATTTTAATGTATCTGTTAATATTTCCTAAGAAAAATAAAATGTTTAGTTGCGTTTTTGGCTTCAGAATCATTATAATTTGCATTGCCAGTGAATTCTGAGAAGACAACACCAGCAGAGACCTTTTGAGAAGTCTTAGATTTCTTCATGAAAAGGAGCGTTAAACTATAAAATCATTAAAAATATCTGCAATAAAACCATGTTATGAGATATCCCCATTAATCTCAAAATACGTATAGATTGAACAAACCACTGACAGTTACAAGACCTGGGTGAAGAGATGGAAGAGCTGAAGGTTGCAGGGACTGATGGGCGGTGTGCTGGGTATGGTGGGCCCATCTGTGGCGTATGTTGAGGACCGGGAGTGGGTCCACAGGGCAGCCAGTTTCTGGATGAGGTCAAGGGCACTGCAATGGGGCAAGATGAGGTGATGTCAGGGCTCTATCATTTCCCCAACAAACAAATGGAGCTTCCTTGTGAGGTGAAACTTGGCAATAAGAGGAACTGCTGGGAGTAGAACCCGCATTGAGCAAGATGGGGGCAGTGAGAATGATGAGATGAAAGAGTGGGTTTGAAAAGATACATCTCTCTTCCTCTGAAAGCAGATCACTCTTTGTGGAATTACTGTGTGAAAGCAGTAGAAGTGGCTGATCTAAATACATGTTTGTAGGTAGAAAAGCTGAACCATAATACATGCCCCCATCCCTGTTTGGAAGTGTTTATTTTACATTAAAAAATGAACACAAGGAAAGGATTATAGTTGAATCCTATACCACTTATGAAAGAGAGTAAGGAAAGTATTCATAAAAGATTTGAAAAGCATATATCTGCTATTTTAAAATGAGACAAAAATACTAAGAACTTAATACATGGTATGGAAGAGCATTATACATTAGTTTTAGAGAAACACAAAAATGAAGATTTGAAAATAAAAATGGCAGAATTCAGGGAAGAAGTTGAAGAAGTAAAAGAAAACAGTGTTTTAGAAGTTAAGAGTAAATGCAAAAACATGCAAGAACAAGTAAACAGAGTTGCTAATATTTTAAGAAAAATAGAGAAGAAAGAGGGGATAGAACATTTTAATAATCTAAGAGGTGGCCAGGAATAGTGGCGTGTGCCTGTAATCCTAGCACTCTGGGAAGCTGAGGCAGTTGGATTGATTGAGCTCAGGCGTTCAAGGCCAGCCTGCAAGAGCAAGACCCCGCCTCTGCTAAAAGTAGAAGAATAAGCCAGGCATTGTGGAGGTGCCTGGAGTCCCAGCTACTTGGGAAGATGAGGCAAGAGGATTGCTCAAGCCCAAGAGTTTGAGGTTGCTATGAGCTGTGCTGCCATGGCACGCTACCTAGGGAGACAGAGTAAAACTCTGTCTCAAAAAAAAAAAAAGAAAAAGAAAAAGAAAATGTAGGAGAAAAGTAATCAGGACAAGATTTGAGAAAAAGTTATTTAGAAGTGCCAGGAGCTGTGGCTCATGCCTGTAGTCCTAGCACGCTGGGAGGTTGAGGTGGGTGGATTTCCGTATCTCACGGGCTGGAAACCAGCCTGAGCAAGAGCAAGACTGTGTCTATACTAAAAATAGAAAAACTGAGGCCAGAGGATCGCTTGAAACCAAGTTTCAAGTTGCTGTGAGCTATGACACCAGAGCAGTCTACCAAGGTCAACAAAGCAAGACTGTCAAAAAAAAGTTGTATAGAAGCTACTTAAAGGTGAACCAAAATGTGTATGATAATACTCCTTGGAGAAGAAGTTGAGAATAAACAGAAAAAAAAAACAAAACAAAAACCACATTAAAACCATAAGAAAGTGCCAGACACAATGGCTCACACCTGTAATTCCAGCACTCTGGGAGGCAAGGGGTGAATTGACTGAGCTCATGAGTTTGAGATCAGCCTGAGCCCAGAGCGAGACACTGTGTCTTAAAATAAATACACATCCACAAAGAACAAAATAAATAGTCAGGGTTTGTGGGAGGGAGTGGGGGGCTGTAGTCCCAACTACTTGGGAGGCTGTGGCAAGAGAATTACTTGAGCCCAAGAGTTTGAGCTTGCTGTGAGCTGTGACTTTATGGCACTCTATTAAGGGCAACTGAAAAAAACAAAAAGTAAGAAAAATGTATTAAAATGACAGTCCTTAAAGTTTAAAAGGGCCGTTGTGTTCCTTGGAAAACTATCTCAAATCATCTTGAGACGCAGTATAGTAAAAGTATGCATCATTAACAAAAAGAAAATAAATCCTTTGAGCATCCCAGCAAAAAGACTTTATTACTATAAGGGAAGGAAAATTGGATTTATATAAAACCTTTTTTTTTCTTATGACAGTAGTTAGTGGAGTATGATGTTGAAGAAATTTAAGCAAAAAAATGTGAACCAAGAATTTTATAACTAAGCTCATCTTTACGTATAAAGTAATAGACAATTGATTGTGAATGTGCTGGAGATTGGGCAATATTTTTCCCATAAGTTCATTTTGGAAAGAACTAGTAGGGAACAAGCTTCATGCATCCTCAAAGCTTGTAGAAGCATTGATGATGTGAACATAGGTATTAAGGCCAGTGTTTTGTGTTTAAGAGGTCATAAATGAAGGAAGAGTGGGTGGAAGTAGGGAGATGATTAGAAATTAGTTAATGGGTACATTGTACATTATTTGGGTAATGGATACACTAAAAGCCCTGACTTCACCACTATGCATTATATCCATGCAACAATTATTATATTTGTATCTCATGATATGTTTTTTTTCCCAAGGCAGAATCTAACTCTGATGCCCTGGGTGGAGTGCCGTGGTGTCATAGTTCATAGCAACCTCAAACTCTTAGGCTTGAGCAGTCCTCCTGCCTCATCTTCCCCAGCAGCTGGGACTACAGGCACCTCCATAATGCCTGGCTTATTTTTCTACTTTTAGTAGAGGCGGAGTTTTGCTCTTGGTCAGGCTGGTCTCGAACTCTTGAGCTCAAGCAATCCACCATGCCCAGCCACCCTCATATATTTATATTTTAAAAAAAAAGTTTATTTTAGAGTTTATGATGAATCCAGGGAAGATAGCCCTAGGGGTCACATAGTTTTACAATCATGAATAAATTAGACATTATTCACCTTTTGTTTTGTTTTGTTTTTGAGACAGAGAGTCTTACTTTGTCACCCTTTGTAAAGCGCCATGGTGTCACAGCTCATAGCATATGTGATTCTCTTGCCTCAACCTCCCAAGTAGTTGGGACTACAGGCACCTGCCACAACGCCCTGCTATTTTTAGAGCTGAGGTCTCACTCTGGCTCAGACTCTTCTCTGGCCTGGGAGCTCAGGCAGTTCATCCTCCTTGGCCTCCCAGAGTGCTAGGATTACAAGTGTGAGCCACCATGCCAGGCCTGTTTATTACTTTTTGTTCTTCTTCTTCTTCTTCTTTTTTTTTTTTTTTAAGAGACAGAGTCTCACTTTGTCACCTCAGTAGAGTGCCATGGTGTCACAGCCCAGAGCAACCTCCAGCTCCTGGGCCTAGGCAATTCTCCGGTCTCAGCCTCCCGAGGAGCTGGGACCACTGGCACCTGCCACAATGCCTGGCCATTTTTTGTTGCAGTTTGGCCGGTGCTGGGTTTGAACCTGCCACCCTTGGTATATGGGGCCAGCGCCCTACCCACTGAGTCACAGGCTCTGCCCTGTTTATTATTTCTTGGTAGACGTATACAACACTACTTAATGAAGTAGTTCTGCTAAGAAAATTTAGAACTTTGATAAAACTTTTAGATTATCCATTTACTGGAAACAAACTGAAATATATGACATGACAGGGTTACAGTCAGCAAAACTGGCAAATTCAGATCAAGGGAAACTTTGTACAGCAAAGGGGGTAAAATTTATTTTGCCCACAAGGTAAAAAGAGAGAAAGGAGGAACTTATTGAATAAAAGAGATTAAAAAGAACATTGATTTGTCTTAAGGTATGGATCTTTGAATCCTAATTGAACAACCTGCAAATGGAAAAAATTACAACATAATTGGGAAATTGTGAATATTGGATTTTAAGGAATTGATAATTCTTATTTTTTCATGATATTGTGGCTTTTATTATTGATAATTAAAAGGAATGGATAAGGGGAAAAGTTTTGTGTGACCAATTAGTGAGCATGAGATGCTGAATAAACTCATTTAGAAATTTTAGTAGATGTTATTACTTACGGAAACAGAACCACAAGGAGATACATAAAAAGAAATTTATTGTAAGGAATTGGTTTCTGTGAATAGGGAGACTGAGAAGTCCCATGATTTGCCCTTTGCAAGCTATAGATTTAGGATGGGGTGGATTCTCATCTGATTCTGAGGCCTGAGAAAACTGATGTCCCAGCTGGAGCATTCAGGACAGAGTGAGGGTGAATTGTCCCTTGCACTGCTTTTTTGTAGTATTCTGGCTCTCAGGGGATTAGATCAGGCCCACCACATTAAGAAGGGCCATCTGGGGCTCAGCGCCTGTAGCACAGTGGTTACAGTGCCAGCCACATACATCAGGGATGGCAGGTTGGAACCTGACCCAGGCCAGCTAAACAACAATGACAACTGCAACAAAAAATAACCAGGCGTTGAAGGGGGTGCCTGTAGTCCTTGGGAGGCTGAGGCAAGAGAATTGCTTGAGCCCAAGAGTTTGAGGTTGCTGTGAGCTGTGACACCAGGACACTATACTGAGGGCGGCCTAGTGTGACTCTGTCTCAAAAAAAAAAAAAAAGAAGGGCCATCTGTTTTGCTCAGTCTACAATTCAATTGCTAATCTCTAATCTCTTCCAGAAACACCACCACTGTAGGTGTGCACACACTCCCAGAAGTAACATTTAACCAGCTGTCTGGGCACCCCATGTGCCAGACATTATACCTTATAGTAGAAAACGCCCCTTTTACAATCCTTTTGTTCTTGTGATAGTTGATCAAGCACTCATTTATTGGTGTTGAATCAGTGTGGTCATCAAAATGGAAACAGCAGGTTTTACTGCCAGTAGTTTGAGTTCCTGGCTTCTGGGGCTTGATTGTTCAAGGAATAGTTCATGATTCTCCTTTGGTGTTCCTTGTTTGCACTTCTCTGTTACTGTGGTGGGAAATTGCATGTGAGATTTCCTCGGTTTCTTGGCCACTCTGGAGAACTGGATTACTTGTTACCTCTAACACCTTTATTTGAAATGATGTTTTTTGATGCACTGTGAACTTTATATTCGGTTTTTTTTTTTTGAGACAGAGTTTCACGTTATCACCCTCAGTAGAGTGCTGTGGCATTACACAGGTCACAGCAACCTACAACTTCTGGGCTTAGGTGATTCTCTTGCCTCAGTGTCCCGAGTAGCTGGGACTAGAGGCGCCCGCCACAATGCCTGGCTATTTTGTTGTTGTAGTTTGGCCGGGGCTGGGTTTGAACCCGCCACCCTTGATATATGGGGCTGGCACCCTACCAACTGAGCCACAGGCACTGCCTAACGTTTATATTCTTTTCTTTACACTAAGCATTTCAAGTAATCGCTCTCCTTATCCAGAGCTTTTATCATGCCGTGTTTATTGTGGACTTTGTCTACATTTTACATTTCATCTCAGTGTAGATTTGCCTGAGCCATTGATAGCTACTTCTTTAGCCTTATGAGTCTGAATATTTTTCAGTAATAATTAGTGACAATAACTACAAAATTCTGTTTGTTATGATCAATGCTCATTGGGATGCTCTTGTCAGGTTGACAGAAAGTAGGTTAACATTTTTGGATTATTTAATTCTTTGGGGAGGTAGCATTTTTTTTTTTTCATTTTGCTGCCAGAGGACTGAGGCTTAAATGATAAGTGACATGCATCCCAAAGCTAGTGAGGGAGAATGAGGAGGACTCGGAGGGTACAAGACAGAAGCAGAAAAAGAGGGGAGAGGCCAAGGGGTTAAAGAGGAGTTGAGGGTAGAAAGGGAGGACTGTGAGATGAACATATGAATAGGGAGGTGAATGATGGCAATGCTCAGAACATTCTCTGAGGAAGTATGCTAAGAGCTTTAGTAGTATTATATCACTGGATTTCGGGGGCACCTTTATGAGGTAGTCACAGTTTATTTCCTCCATTTTACAGACGAGTAAACAGAGCTGTTAGGATATTATATAACTTGCAGAGGGCATCCTCTGACAAACCAGTATGGGAGCGTGACCCCAGTAATTCAAGTGCCTTTCTGAAGCACCGTAGTAATCTGTCTTACTCCTGCATCTTCCACTGGATTAGGTAACTGTACCCCACACAAGTGATGTTGCCTAAGCCACCTACATATCAGTTGATGGTGTAGCCCAGTGGAGAATCTGCCTTTCCTGGTATGGAAGTGTAATATTATGTGACTCTGCTCAGTAAGTCTGTTCTTGGAATTGCTCCTCTAAGTCAACATTCTTGTCTTTTCCGTACTGTTTCTTTGTCTTCTGTGCCTGTTTCTTATTGGTCACCTCTTCTCTTTCCACCCACATCCCATACTGGAAATAAGTAAGGATTGGATCTCACATTATAATTGCAAAAGGTAAAAGGCAGTCTGAAAATAATTCTGTTGGCCTGTTGGGAATGTTGGCATGATGTTTAGAGAATTTCTTTCTTGTCCCCTGACTTCAGATTTCACTTTTTCTTTAATGAGGGCTAACATGCTAATGGTGTCCCCGAACTTTATTCACAATCATTCACAGATTGAAGTGCTTACAGCCAGCTCTGGTCATGAATGTGGAACAGTGACCTTCCTGTAGAAGGAAGAGAAAGGAAAAGAAAAAAAAAAAGGAGAAAGGAAAAGACAAAAAATCATTTATGTTCGGAGAAGGATTCTTATTGTTGGGAAAAAACACCTAGACAAGAAAAATAAACCAAGCTCTTAAAGGACACGAGTACCATCCTTGAGAGTTATATTTGTGAAAATTCTCATAGCTTAGAGATTTTCTTGCCAATTTAAGCAAGGAGAAATTTTCCAATGTGCAGCTATTTTTACATGGCCATTAATGGGGTATTTTTGGTGCTAAAATAGTTGCTGATTCTTGGTGTAGCAACCTTTACCCTTTTAGCAAAATGTTTTAATATTTCAGACACACATTGCAGGAGAATTTCCTCTGTGACAGTTTACTCATATCTTCCCCCCAAAAAGGAGTCACAGGACAGGCAGTGTTTGTTTTGACACTGAGGCTTTGCATGGCTGAGTGTAGTCAAACCTCCCTGTGTATAGGAGAAGAGGAAGGACGAGTGAGTGTCCATCCTCTGCTCCTGAGGGTCAGCATCTGTTGGTGGTCATTGCCTGCGTTTCCTCGCTAAGAATTCTTGAGGCATTTAATTACCCTGGGCTGAATATTCTCCACCATCCATTGCATCCCATTATGTGCACTTTGCACCTGAAAGTTTTGTGATCTTGGGAGGCTGATGGAGCTGAAGTTGATAAACCAGGTGTAAAGAGATTATTAATTAGTGAAATCACATTGCTTAGTGCAGAGTAGCAATGAGAGCTCAACTGGGGTATGCATTTTTGATGTAAAAATTCTGATGTGGAACTTATGCACATGGAGGGCTAACTGTATATATAAAGGTCAATATTCCTCATGAACATAGATACAAAAATAATTCTCAGCCAACACAGTGGCTCATGCCTGTATTCTTAAGCACTTTGGGACACCGAGGTAGGAGGAGGATGACTTGAGGGCAAGAGCTTGATACCATCTTGGGCAACATAAGGAGACCTTGTCTATACAAAAAATTTAAAAATAGGCCTGGCATGGTGTGCACTCCAGTAATCGCAGCTACTCAGAAGATTGCTTGAGTCCAGGAGTTTGAGGTTATAGTGAGCTGTGGTCAGGCTACTTCATTCCAGTCTCGGTGACAGAGTGAGATCTTTTCTCATTAAAAAAAAAAAAAAAGCAAAGCATTGTCAAATAAAATCCAGCTGTATATAAAAAAAACAACATGCCATCATCAAATGGGGTTTTTCTCAGAGATGTGAAGATGCAAAGTGGGTTTAACATTCAAATACAAATTAATGTAATTAACTGTATCAATAGATTAAGAAAGAAAAAAAGGGGCGGCGCCTGTGGCTCAGCGAGTAGTGCGCCGGCCCCATATATCGAGGGTGAAGGGATTAAGCCCAGCTCCGGTCAAACTGCAAAAAAAAAAAACAAAAACAAAAAACAAGATAGCCGGGCGTTGTGGCGGGCGCCTGTAGTCCCAGCTACTCGGGAGGCTGAGGCAAGAGAATCGCCTAAGCCCAGGAGTTGGAGGTTGCTGTGAGCTTGTGACACCACAGCACTCTACCAAGGACGATAAAGTGAGACTCTGTCTCTACAAAAAAAAAAAGAAAGAAAGGAAGAAAAAGAAAAGGATCATCTCAGTAGATTAAAAAAAAAAAAAAAATAGGTGGTGCCTGCGGCTCAAAGGAGTCAGGCACCACTGGAGGTGGCGGGTTCAAACCCAGCCCCAGCCAAAAAAAAAAAAAAAAACCACTTAAAAGCCAACACACATTAAAACTGCTCAGCAACCTAGGAATAGAACTACCTTTCTCAATCTGGTGATGATCACTTACAAGATTCTAAGAACTATAGATAATGCTAAAGTTGAAAGTCCGAACGTTTTCTCGGAAGCCTCAGAAGATGGCAACGTTGTTGGTGCTCACAGTTTCTATTCAGTATTGTTTTGGAGGTTTCTAACCCGTGCAATATTGCAAGAAAAACAATAAAATCAGAGGGATTGGGAAGGGATAAAAGGAAATCGGTGCATTTACAATGGAAGATATTTTAACATAGTAGAAGTGATGGAAAACTTAACAGTTCTTATGGTCATCTTTATTATTTTTCTTTTCTTTTTTCAATTATTTTTATTTTCTAGACTAGCTATTAAGGTGAAGGAAAAAACCACCCCTGCTCTTCATGGAGTATAAGTTGACACAGACTTTCAATGCAAGTAAAAATTGATAATGTAGAACATGGGAGAAACGTTTTCATGTGTTGGATGTGTCTGTCCAGTAAATGTACTGATTATAAATATCAAAGTTATATGTGCAATCCTGGAAATAAGTTAGTTGACACTTGCGAGAAGGCAATAGTTTTACAAACCAGACTAAACTTTCCCTACTGAGTTAGTTTGAAATACTTTCTATGCTTTTCTGCAGAAAATACACATCATATTTATAGGTGAGCGTGTTGTTATAATGCTGCCTGAGAAGCCAGGTTAGATTTCTATTTGTTTTCTTCCTGGAGTGCTTAGGAAGAGTGTACGTAGCCTTCACTCACAGATGCCACAGAGCCTTCTAACAACAGGTTGCTCAGGTAGGACAGCAGGTGCACAAAACCCACAATTTACGCCTAAAAAGAGAAAACCACACAAACTGACTGCAAGTTGACTCTCCTAAGAGGATTTTTGATCTCAGTGGAATCTTTAGGTAAAATTCTGATTTCTCCACAATCAAGAAAATTGGACATGAAGAAAACCACCATCAGCTACCTGCTTGTTAATAAGTCATACAAGATCTAACTGGCTTCCTTAGCAGAGTCCATGGGGTATGTTTCTTGACTGAAGTATGGTCCAGAAGCTGCCAGCTAATGCGAGCAGTGGCAGAATGACAATTCTAGTGTCATTCCTGAGTAGAGATGAGGGATTGCCTTTTACCCTTGACTTCTGTGCATGCTCTGGCAGTGATTGGCAAGAAGGGTCAGAATACTTAAGGTGCATTAGTAACTGCAGGGAATGCAGAAACTTTCTGAGTTGTTGGTTAGAATGCAGTAACACTGCACATTCATGTGCATTAACATTTTTGAAGATCAACAATAAAGTAGAACCCAGCAAGCTTATTATCCTCACAGGTCTTATTTAAAAGACTGGTCATGGTGAACACAGAATAAATAGGAAAACTACAGAAAATGCAAATAGGTGTCTGTGGCTGGCTAAGAGATGAATTTGCTTCTGGTTATGATCCATAGAAATAATCAAGAGTGGAATATACAAAGGGGACAAGTGAAAATATAAGTGTTTTATACCTGTTGTTTTAGTGGTTTTACAATGTATGTTATCGTTTTAAAAATATTTAAAAAGCTGAGGAGTTAGTTAGTAAATTCTGGATGTGGAAGTAGGAACAATATTGTGTGGTAGCGGCCTGTCACGGTGGCTTCCAACTATAATCCTAGCAGTCTGGGAGGCTGAGGTGGGAGGATGGCTTGAGCTCAGGAGTCCAGCCTTAGTAAGAGTGAGACTCCATCTTTAGTAAAAATACAAAAACTAGCCAGATGTGATGGTCCTGCAACTCGTGAGGTAGAGGCAAGAGGATCTCTTGAGCCCAAGAGTTTGAGGTTGCTGTGAGCTATGATACAATAGCACTCTACCCAGGGTACGGAGTGAGGCTCTGTATCCAAAACAAACAAACAACAACAACAACAACAACAAAAATACATATATATATGTGTGTGTATGTATGTATATGTGTGTGTATATATGTATGTATATGTATGTATATATATATATATATGTATGTATGTATATATAGGGGGTGGGGAGAGAGAGAGAGAGAACGTGCTCATAGCAGTTAAATAAATTTAACAAAACCCGAATAAACCAAGATGTGATCTGAGTTCTACCACTTGGTAATTCCATGATCTTGTTAATAAAATGAAGACAATACTAACAATTTCATAATCGATACATGTTTACGTTACCGAGCAGTATGCATGGCACATGAAAGTGCTCATGAATCCTTAACCACCATTATCATTAATAGTTATCCCTATGGTTTTAGAGGACAAAATAGACATCTGACTTAAAACATTTTTTATTTACTTATGGCTTTCGCGTGGGGTAGCTGGAAGAAACTTCTGCATTTGTTTTTCTCTTTGAGACTTAGTCTTGCCTGTGCTAAAAATATTTATCCCCTCTCTGTCAGAAGGACCCCTTTTCCCGTGGTGTATTGTGTATAGTCGATATCAGTGCCGATCGTGGAGGTATTGGGGACTAACCTGCAGTGATGCTAAGTGGAACTGACATGATAATGATATGGAGGTTACTGTTGATTAATTCAGGTCACTGGAGAATCATTGGGAAAGGCATTTGTCCTTTCACCTGACGCTCTCACCTCCACAAAAGTGTTTAACAGTAATTTTGGGGTCGCCTAGTCCCTTCCTCCACATCTTCCAGAACTTGAAAGTAGAATGTCTGTACTATCCACCACCACCCCGCCCCCCTTCTGGTGACTGCTAATTTGCTACAAATGTAAGGAGGGCCAGATGTTTAACGATTGTGTTAGTGGCAGCCTGGTGTTAACTACGATTTTATTTATGATGATGCAAAATGTTTACTTCTCACCCTAACATTTTCTTTTTACGCCTCCCTGTACAACCTTTTTTGCAAGCTGAGATGATTGACTTGGTTTCTTATGTACTCTACAGATGTAGAGTCCATTAGACTCAACAGCAAAACCTAAAACATTGTAAATATGGGAGATTTTTTTTGGGAGAATTGGTCAGAGGGTAGCAAAACCTAACCTGTTCTGCAATCATTTGGTGATGTGGAAATAAGGAATTTTAGTTCTCCACTTTCAAACATATGCTGGCCTTATGTTTCCTGCCCTTTTCTAAGTTGGGGATGACTCTCAAACACGATCAGGCACTGGAATGTGAGAGGATATAGAGTGTTTGTTACTTTTATTTATTTATTATTATTTTTGTTATGTCGCCCTGGATAGAGTGCTGTGGCGTCACAGCTCACAGCAACTTCAAACTCCTGGGCTTGCGCAATCCTCTTGCCTCGACCTCCCAAGTAGCTGGGACTATAGGCGCCCGCCACAATGCCCGGTTATTTTTTGTTGTTGTTGTTGTTGTCATTGTTGTTTAGCAGTCTGGGGCCGGGTTTGAACTCATCAGCCTCAGTGTTTGTGGCTGGCGCCCTAACCACTGAGCTATGGGTGCTAATCCTTAAATGGAAGCTTTAAGAGTGAGGAAGGGCGTCTTGTGCTGTGTATACTTTTTTTATCTTCTGAATGCAGGGAATTGTGAAGGTGTAACTTCCCTTTGCCTGGATACTTGGGTGAGGGGGATGTTGAGACAAATGGTATATCTGTTTCATGGGCAAGAAGAGACCTTGTTGTTTTAAATTTCTGTTTTGTGGTACTGTTTCTGCAGCAGAGCCCTAGTTTACCCTGAGAAAAATGAAGTCAAAATTAGACTTCCATTTTTAGTCTGTAACATAGATTAATGCCCTGGGGAGAAAGCTTTCAATCCCTGGGGCCCAGTGTCATCTTTGTACATATTTTTCCTCCTCCTCTATCTTCCCCTTCATCCACCTCCATAATGACCCCTGTCACGTGGTAGGAGAGATGGGGGGAGGATACAACTCGGGGACCCAGCCTCAGTCATGGACCCCATCTAAGCCCTGAAGATCACTGGCCTTATGATACCCTATAACAATTATCTTTCTCTCAGTCCATAGAAGGGCCTCTGGCCATAGTGATAACTTTTCTATCCCTATTTCTGTATTTACCTGTCTAGATGTGTATATATGTGTGTGTCACACACACACACATATATTTAACCTCAAAAGATTATACAAACATCAAGATGATTTAAATACTAATATTAAATAGATAAAATATAAGATTTCCGATTCTAACATATAGCTCAGATTGGTGGCATATCCTGATATAGCTACTTTAGAGGTCTCAGTATACAAGATATTACCTACTTACTGTGCTCATTATATAGTACCTTAAAAATGTCTGCAATAAAAGAAAATAAAACAGCACATTACCTCACATATACTATTTAAAGAGATACACTTAGTCTTACTATATTTATTTGGATTTTTTTAGGTACTTTTCTCACCATTCAAATATATTTTTTCTGAAATGGACTGATGATTCTTAGATCAGTTAAGCATTATTAATGTTTCATGTATAATAATTAGTTTTTGTTTTGCTGTTAGTACTGAGTCATAGTGTGGCATGTGATTTTTATCTGCGTGTGCTTTATTCTTGGGATATCAAGGGATGTTCCATGAGTTCTGTATTTCAAGTATCTATGAAATAAAATAATTGTCAATCACAGTTACAAGGTATAACATCCTAGGCAAGCAATGGGTAAGTTATTTTCTCATATGCAGTTGAACCTGGGTGACACAGTAGGGAAGATACTTAATATTTGTCTGTTCGTGAGTTTTCATCAGTTTCATGAAGTGACCATGTGTATGACTCAACTACATTATATCGAGTGTAATGAGTAGCCTGTGGGAGCATGGAATTGAGGGAATTATATATTCTGAGTTCTGTTGATTCTACAGGAGGATGGCCCCAGACTAGAACAAAGTAGTCAAGCCCTGTTCTGTACACTGTCCTCATTGCACGGGGCCTGGTGCATGGTTAATATCCAGTAGCGAGAGAGGAAAGGCCTGTACTTGGGACCAACAGGTGGTTCCTCTGGCCTTTCAAGGGGCTACTGAGTGAATGCATGAGGAGGGGGTGACAACATGTGGCTGGGGTGGGATGCATGAGAAAGGCTTCAGATGAGATGGTGGTAGATTTGAGCCAGTGGGAATTGGCTTGAAGATCTTTAGGAGATTAGGTGACAAGTCTTGCCTGCAGTGATAGCAGTTTGTATCAAGGCCTAGTGCGGTACCTGTGGCTCAGTGAGTAGGGCACCGGCCCCATATGCCAGAGGTGGTGGGTTCAAACCCAGCTCCGGCCAAAAACTGAAAAAAAAAAAAAAAAAACCTAAGGCCTAGTGGCAAGGATTATGTGGAAAGAGAGGAACACTGGTTTTCATTTCCCTGAGAGCTCTGTTTATTTGGGCCAATAACTTTTTTTTTTTTTTTTTTGTAGAGACAGAGTCTCACTCTATCGCCCTCCGTAGAGTGCTGTCGAGTCACAGCTCACAGCAACCTCCAGCTCTTAGGCTTAGGCGATTATCTTGCCTCAGCCTCCCAAGTAGCTAGAACTACAGGTGCCTGCCACAGCGGCCGGCTAATTTTTGACGCAGTTCGGCCGGGGCTGGGTTTGAATCCGCAGCCCTCGGTATATGGGGCCGGTGCCCTACTCGCTGAGCCACAGGCACCGCCAATAACTTTTATCTTTCCTTTTTTCCTCCAGTTTTATTAGAGGCATAAGATAGTGATTCGTGTGACCGACTCTCTGCCCAGAAGAGGTCAAAGCCCAGACAGATTGTTCATCTGACATTTTTTAGTGTATATTTTATTAGTTTCTGTTTGCATTATTTGCAGCTATACATCCTTGGCACATAGTTTGTGCATATGTGTAGGTGAGTGTGTAAGCGTGGAAAGAGGAGGAATAAACTTGGCATGGGATTTGAGAGAAGATATTCCGTATTTGTTCAGACTCGTGCATCCCAACAAAAGAAAAGTAAATGTCGCTGTGGTGTCCCCCGTACAACATGAAACACTAAATAATATTGAGAGAACCTCGCTGAGCCCTCCACAAATAGTACATTAATGTCAAGGAAGTGTTGAGGAATTCCCGGAGAACGTTGTAGTTCAATAATGACTGTTATTTATCACAAATGCGCGCTCTGTTTGTTCACTTTGGGTAATGAATGACCTTTCTGTTTCTGCAGCCAGGACCGAACGGGCCTCTGTTGAGGCGGGTGCAGGCTGGGGGTCGTTTATCTTGCCTCACTTAGCCTGATTGCCGCCTTAACTGTTGCCACCAGGGAGATACTCTGGCTTAAAGAATCAGGCCAAGAGAAAGCCTTCATGGGTTAACTATTCCAAAAGCAAATACTATCTGACTGTTCCTGCTGTCTATTTGAATCTCTCCTGATTCTGCTGTAGTATAGATCAAATAACTAGCTAGTGTTGTCAGGGAGAGTGTATTAATCCACAAGATAAGTGTATTTCCAACATCGATGACTCTTGCAGGATTTTATTCTGTTGTTTCGTTGTCATGTGACATAGCTTCCTTATTTTGGTTTTTTCATTGAAGATTTCTATCCTTCTAATGAGAGGCATAAAATACAGAAAAATCGCTCAGTAATCTTATTTGGTGGATCATGGTCCTGTGAAAGGGCACAAAGCACCTGTGTGTTTTGGGGCAGGGGGAGAAGATTGTCTTGCTTCTGATCCATTAGGGACTGTTGGTGTAGCATGCCGGGGAAGATGACCACTTCATGCATTTTATTTTTAATATTGCCCTGAGCTTATCCTCCACATGGTACACAGGTCACAGAAAAGAAGAGGAAAAACCTTTTCATGTGATGATTTAAATACTACAGTGTGAAGACTGCACCTTTGCTACACATAGGAGTTGTCCTAAAGAGTTAGATTTACGTCAAATGCTGATCAAATTTATTCACTTAAAAATGCATTTAAAAGCCAACTCTCAGAATTGCCATGATGTCATCTGGCATAACCCTGGGAATACTGCCAGTTCTGGAAACATATGTAGCAAATCAGAATTGCCATATTTTTGGAAACTTCACTGTGTGAATTTCAAGACTGCCATGCTTTGGAATTACTATCCTTGTGATGAAGAATACTATCATCTTTTAGGTTGAAATGTTTTCTTTCTTTCTTTCTTTCTTTTTTTTTTTTTTTGAGTTTCACTCTGTGGGCCTGGGTAGAGTGCCATGGTGTCATCATAGCTCACAGCAACCCAAGTCTTCTGGGCTCGAGGGATTCTCTTGTCTCATCCTTCTGAGTAGCTGAGACTATGGGCACCCCTCA
>CAUYRH010114865.1:0-23489 GCA_963574655.1 Perodicticus potto | reverse complement strand
AATACAAAGGCTGTAAAGTCTCCATAGTGTACACATACCACAGTTTGTTAATCCATTCCTGGGTTGGTGGGCATTTAGGCTGTTTCCACATTTTGGCGATTGTAAATTGAGCTGTAATAAACAGCCTAGTGCAAGTGTCCTGATCATAAAAGGTTTTTTTTCCTTCTTGGTAGATGCCCAGTAATGGAAGTGCAGGATCAATAGGGAGGTCTAGTTTGAGTTCTTTGAGAGTGCTCCATACTTCCTTCCAAAAAGGTTGTATCAGTTTGCAGTCCCACCAGCAGTGTAAAAGTGTTCCCTTCTCTCCACATCCACGCCAGCATCTGCAGTTTTGAGATTTTGTGATGTGGGCCATTCTCACTGGAGTTAGATGGTTATCTCAGGGTGGTTTTGACTTGCATTTCTCTAATAATTAGGGATGATGAGCATTTAAGCTAACACTTCTTAAGAGCTAAATAAATTCTCAAGTTAGTCAAAGGCTTAAATATAAAAAATGAAATCAGGCAGTAGTAGAATAATTAGTTTCTCTCTCTTCCATTTATACTTACAAAAACCTCTATTACAAAGTTAGGGTTGAAGACCTTAGACTAGGCCCTTAATCTCTAGAAACAAACCTAAGTGTACTAGAACAAAAATTTACCAAATGGTTTTCTTCTGACTCCAAGTTGATCATTTGAAATAACTTATCCTCTGTATTTGACTTCCCTACAGAGACCATTCTTTTCTTATACTAAGGTGACTCTTGAATAAAATGAAAATGTTCTAAAGGACTTTAATAACACTCTAGAAAACCTTTCACATGCAATAGTCCAAACCAGTTTAAAGTAGCATTCAACTTTCATCATAGGAAAGTATTTGGTTTCTCCACCCACTTAGTAGGCACAAACAATTTTAGAGAAAGAACTCCCTGGCTGACTATTTGGAATATGTATCATCTTCCTGCAAAGAGCTGAAACATCACTGTGATAAATTCCATCCGTGGGTTGATTTTAAATATGGAGGAGAAACAATTTAACAAGCTTTCTGATTTTTTAAGAAAAATGATACAATGACCTTTAAGACCATCATAATGAGATCACAATCTGTCTCCTCATTTCTGGAGTCTGATTAACACCAAAAAGAGGGAGAGCTTTTGTTCAATTCACTTGTGGAACTTTCATTATATACCTCTCCCCTCCAAATTTTGGACCAAAGTGCCACCTTGGTTTTTAGTTCTGAGCTTCATGTATGTTAGTGTTTTCTTTTAGATTTTCAAGTTTTTTATATTGTTCTTTTACGTTTTTTTTTCGTTCTCCCATCCTTTGGAAGATTCCCATCTTGCATAGATTTGGATGGTGGGAGTAAACCACAACCACAAGGGAGTTCGGCTCCTTGAAGATACTAGCAATACATACAGAGTGAGCATGGGTAGAATTTGATTTGGCAACTTGTTTCCTAAAGACAATGTTTCTGGTATTGTTCTTTTCTCCCTTTTCACTCAGCACAAAGCTTTCCAATTGCACGAACTTATTGTGTTTTTGTTCAAGCTTTTTACCAATTTGATTCAGATTTTCAGCATATTATTTCCTTCTGGTTTTCCCCCAAGCCTATTATGTTGAAGTAGTAATTAACTGCCCTCCTGCTTTTTCTGATTTTACTTGATTGTCTTTGATAACATTCTGAGCTACTTTGCTCTTGAGACTATTTATTCCTGAGGTCTTTCCTTTTTCGTCTTCTCCATGAGCAGATCCAAAGTTTGCATCTATTTGTGATTTGTAATGTCATGTCCTACTTCATCTTAAACATTTGATTTGGGGTCTTTTCAAATGTAGCTGGAATCATTTTCACATACTTCTTTAGTGATGTACACTGATTTGGTCTCATACTAGGCAGAATTATCTTATTTGTTGGGAAAAATTCTTTGAACACTATTGTGTTGTCATTGTTGAATCAGACCATAACCTGGGATTAACACTTAAACCACTTAAGAGCTGACCCGGTCCTAAATATTAAATAGCACGCCTGAGGGCAGCCGCATTTATATAGCACAGTGGTGACATCTAGTGTCAGCTGGATAAATTTCAGATAGCTCTGCAATTCACCCACAATTTAAGGATAGGGTCTTAACTTAGCCTCTGTATTCTCACCTCAATTTCCTGCACAGCCAAGATTTTTTCCTAACAATTTGTAATTTTCCTTTTATCTTCCCTAACAATTGCTCTTTAATTATTTACATCATTTAGATCAGTAGTTCTCAACCTTCCTAATGCCGCGGCCATTTAATACAGTCCTGTGGGTCGCAACCCACAGGTTGAGAACTGTTGATTTGGATCAAATTAATGTACAACAGACTGGATATTTTTAGAGCATAAAATTTGATGAGTTTTAACCAGCAAAGAAAGAAATAGACAAAAACCTTATCCTCACAGAGCCTGCATTCTTTTTTTTTTTTTTTGAGACAGACTCTCTCTTTGTCATCCCAGTAGAGTGCTGTGGCATCATAGCTCACAGCAACCTCAAACTCTTGGGCTCAAGTGATTCTCTTGCCTCAGCCTCCCAAGCAGCTGGGACAACAGCCACCCACCACCACACCTGGCTATTTTTAGAGATGGGGTCTCACTGGCTCAGGGTGGTCTCAAACCTGTGAGCTCAGGTAATCCACCACCTCGGCCTCCCAAGTGCTAGGATTATAGGCATGAGACACCTCGCCCAGCCTAGAGTTTACATTCTTAATGGCCTAAATTATGCCACATAATTATACTACACCTCATAGCAGAAAGATCTACAAGGAAAATTTTTCCCTTTCTTGCTTCTAACAGGAGAGGATGGGAAGGGTGTTTTTTGAGTCAACCTGCAATTCCTGCCATGATGACAGAGTGGCACATACTCAAATGTGTGGATATTTATATACAGCAGTTAGGTTTAAAAAATGTTTCAGGGTGGCGCCTGTGGCTCATCGAGTAGGGCACCAGCCCCATATATCAAAGGTGGCGGGTTCAAACCCAGCCTCGGCCGAACTGCAAAACAGAAAAATAGGTGGGAGTAATGGTGGGCGCCTGTAGTTTCAGCTCCTCGGGAGGCTGAGGCAAGGGCGATAAAGTGAGACTCTGTCTCTACAAAACAAAAACAAAAACAAAAACAAAAACAAGCACTTTGGGCAGCACCTATGGCTCAAGGGAGTAGGGCGCTGGCCCCATATGCTGGAGGTGGTGGGTTCAAACCCAGCCCTGGCCAAAAACTGCAAAAAAAAAAAAAAAAATGTTTCAGAAGTTTGACGGGCTTGTTCTTTAATTCAACGCTATCATTATTATTATTATTATCAACTTACATGTCTTCTTATTGATGACATGTAAATAGATCTTCTAGCACAGGACCTTAGTCCACAGGTAACCTCCAGTCAATGGTAGAAATTATCTTGGCACCAGTAACATGCACCGTGTGGTCCCTAATCTTTTCAGCACCAGGGACTGGTTTCGTGGAAGGCAATGTTCCCACAGATTGGGGGGAGGGGATGGTTTGGAGATGATTCAAGTACATTACATCTCCACCTCAGATTATCAGGCATTAGACCACTGTTTTTCAACCTTTTTTTACCTCAGAGCACTCTTGAACCTATAGTTAAACTTCTGCAGCACAAATTATGTTGATAAAAAAGAGTAAGAAAAAGAATATACTTACATGCTTTGAACTTCTTTCAAAAATAATTTCATTAATGATCTTTAAAATTTTTCATGGCACACTGGTTGAAAATCACTGCATTAGAGCCCGGCGTGGTGGCTCATGCCTGTAATCCTAGCACTCTGGGAGGCTGAAGCAAGTGGATTGCCGGAGCTCAGGAGTTTGAGACCAACCTGAGCAAGAGCAAGACCCCATCTCTACTAAAAATATAAAAACTGAGGCAAGAGGATCACTTGAGCCCAAGAGTTGGAGGTTGCTGTGAGCTATGATGTTGCCATGGTACTCTACCAAGGGCAACAAAGTGAGACTCTGTCTCAAAAAAAAAAAGAAAGAAAAGAAAAAATCACTGCATTCGATTCTCAGAAGGAGCTCACAACCTAGATCATTTACATGCACATTTCACAGTGGGGTCTGTGTTCCTCTGAGAACTAATGCTACAGCTCGTCTGACAGGAGGCAGAGCCCAGGCGGTGATGCTAGCGATGGGGAGCAGATGGAAATACAGATGGAGCTCCGCTTGCTGACCTGCTGCTCACCTCCTGCTGTGCGGGCCACCCAGTATCAGTGCACAGCCTGGGGGGTGGGGATAGCTCAGGTCCCTTTTTCGCTTCAAGGGCTCCCTATAAACTACAAGCTCGACTGGCATTGCTAGGATCTCAAGTTGTTCACAGCCTCGTTGTTTTCCAAACTTCCCTGATGGAAAGGTACAGATACAGGCTAGTTAGGATGAGTGCCTCTGCCCATCTGGCTCAGAATATATTCATTCTTAGTGAACCAATATTAAATCACAGTTCACCAAAACTTATTTCAAATTTCTGGGTACACTTCCCAAGGGAAACACCATCAGAGCACTGGGTCTCTAATTTGGCCACACATTGAGATTGCTTGAGAAGTTTTTTTAAACATAATGCCTAGGTCCCACCCTCAAGAATAGTGATTCTCCACTGGGAGATGTGCCCTATCCCCCAGAAAACACTTAGATATGCCTTTGGGGTTGTACAACTGAGGAAGGGTGCTAGTGGGTAGAGCCCAGAGAGCCTGTTAACAACTCACAATGCACAGAACAGCCGCCACAGCAAAGAATTATCTGATCCCAAATGTGCACTGCCAAGGCAGAGAAACCCTATCTAAAGATTTGACTCTCAGTATGGGTTGAACCTGGACATAGGATTTTTAAAAACCTTCCCAGGTAATTCTACTATGCAACAAAATTTGAGAATCAATGTTGCTAGAGGATAGTCAAATATGTGGCTAAATCCCTTTCAACCCTGTGCCATTGAGCTTGAACTTAAAATTTTCTATTTTTTTTCTCATTTGCTTAGTGGTTTTTTGGGGGGAGTTACAGATGGTTGGAAGGAGGAAGAGTTAGTTGTTTTTGTGAGAAAACCTGGGTTTCCCACAACATGCTAGAATGGATAACTCCACAAATTTAAGTTTTGTTGCTTATTTTTCACCTTAGGAGTTGGCCTTCCTGATGTAGTTCAGGAGGATCATTAACCACAATCAACAAACACATCCTGGGGAACAGGTCACTTGGAGTTACATGTGGGAGAAGCTCCTCCTTTGTAAGTAAACACAGCCTGATGTGTGGGAGGGTGACACCCTCTCTCTTTCGGGGACCCCCAGAAAGGGCCACTACACTTGCAAAACTCCAGGGGGTATTATTCACATAGAACACAATGTGAATGATGCTTCTTGGTTCTGTGGGCCTCAAGGTAAATTTTACATGCACCAGAATACCTAAGCTTTTAAATCAGTCCCTTTTAAATACTTTTGCCACATAAAAATACCCAACTAGTTGTACATATTTACTTTGATGTTTATATTATCTCAGACAATGCAAAGGAAAATATATTGGATATTATATGCATATAATATATGCATACATGTGTATTTCTTAATTTTAATGCAAATGGAATCCTATTATACACGTCTACACCAACTTACCACTTGCTTTCTTTGCTTAACCTTCTATATTGCCCACTTCACATGTCCAGACACATAGATATGTTATTCCACCTATCATCCATGGGGTTTTTACATTGTGTGGAATTTGATGATCTTAAAACTGCTTATTAAAAGTGACCATGGGCATTTCCTGAACTCCATAACATGAGTGTAAAAGCACAAACAGGATTCAAATCCACAAGGACAAAAGAAGGAGAAAGAAGACAAAAACAGATGAAAACACAGTTTGTGAAGATGGAAAGGGATGGAAAATCGGTAACCAGAGACAGCCTTGCATGACAGCAGACTGGGAAGGAGGGTGGCGAGGACAGTGGTATTATCATACCAGGAAGCAAGATGATTCACCCAATGGAAAGGCTCAGAAATTGGGCATTGGAGCTTCACAAGGCAGACAGATAGAAAAAGAGCAAGTAGGCCCACAAAAACCATTCCCATGGGCAAAGCCTCTTCCCAAACTCTGCAACACAGTAGGTTTATTCTTTGCAGGGGCAAAAAATAGCAGAGGGCAGGACTGAGACAGTGGATTTCACACAAGGAGTCAAAAGTCTGCACACTGAACACAGAGATACATCACAAATCCTCACCGCCACCCTCTCCCATTCTCCTGACTCTCACAACTCTCACCTGACTCTCACAACGCTATCAAGCAGGTTTATACCTTCCGCATGGAGCCTTTTGAGGCTGTGAATAACCCCAGATAAACCTACAAGACATCTGGATAAGGGTCTACCAGCAAAAAATGCTACAGTGTCATGAATTTTTTATGCAGTGCAAATGTAGATATGACAAGGAGGTAGAAGGAAATTTCTAGAAATAATGATCAAGAACATAGGGGATATTTAATATGAAAACTAGAGACCCAAGGCACACAGTGATGGTAGGTAATGGGGAAGCGCTGGAGGCCGTCGGACTGAGATGGGAATGGGCTGAGCGAGACGCAGGAGCAGCAATCTCGGTGCCCATCAGGGAGGCAGGGGAGGCTTCAGGGTCACCACGGGACAGAGCCTCAACAGTGAACAACCCCAGTGTGTACTTACTGTGTGCCGGATTCTGTTAGGGAACACCTGAGGATACAGGACGGAGATGCTAAATGAAGACCTAGCACGGTACCTGGGGGGACTGCCCAGCACAGCGCCCCCTGCTGCCCGAGACTCTCCTGCTGTCACTTCCCCAGCTCCCAGCCCAGCCTCAACTTCACCTGCGTGGAGGCTTCCTCATGCCCTCACTTGACTCCAGCCTGACACAGAACTCTCCTTCCCAGAGCACTCTTGCTAAAGAGGATCAGACAGGACCACAGCTGAAGAGCCCTTCTACTGTCAGTTTTGCTTTTTAAGTTGTCATTTCAGTCTCCCATGACACCCTCCTAAGAGGGAAGTTGTGTGTGTGTGTGTGTGTGTGCGTGTTTTGTTTTTAATTTTTAATTCTGCACTGAGAATTAAATTTAATTTTTAATTCTGCACCTTCTCTGTCTGAGAAAGCGTTCCTCAGACAAACTCTCCTGAAGCCTTGAGGTCACAGCCTGATGCTGGGAGAGAACAGGGGGGTGGTTGAGCAAGATCTTCCCAGTGGCTTTGGCTCAGAGCCATGGTCTGCAAACTTTTTTGCTTTCATATCCCCTAAAATAGTTTCGCAAAAACTAGGCAGTCATGGCCATCAAGCACATGAAAAATGCTCAGTGTCGTTAGTTATTAGGGACATGGAAACCAAAACCACAACGAGAGAGCACTTCGCCCCCACTGGGTTAGCCATAATATAACAAAAAAAAGAAATGAAAAATAACAAGAGTTATGGAAGATGAAGAGAAGTTAGAACCCTTGAACATTACTGGTGGAAATGTAAGACAGTGCAGTCGCTGTGGGAAAATTTGGCAGTTACTCCAAAAGTTAAACATACAATTATCAGCAATTCCGCTGTTAGGTATACAGCAGTCCTCCCTTATCCTCGGAGAGTACATTCCAAGACTCACAGTGGATGCCTAAAAGAACACATAGTACAAACTGCAGATGAGGCCAATTAAGTTCAAGAACTCATCCGAGAAAAAGTGCCACATACCTCATTGCTGAATGTCACTACAGTCACCGTCAAAGTGCTCCCCTTAAGAAGCTGCGCACTGAGGCCAGCGCCTCGTCCACCCTCCAAAGCACTTTTTCTGGGATGAGTTTGAGAGCTTAACTATCTGCGCTCATACCGACTATGTTTTTTCCTATACATACCTATGATAAAGTTTAATTTATAAAGTAGCCACAGTATATTAACAAGTAATAATAAAATATAACAATTAAAATAACATGAGAGCATCACTACTCTTGTGCTTTGGGGCCATTATTAAGTCAAATAAGGGATACTTGAACATAAGCTTGTGACACTGCAATAGCCAATCTGATGACCACGAAGCCTGCTAAGTGACCAATAGGAACAAAGGAGGATTCATGTCCTGGGCAGGACAGGGCGGGATGGCGAGGGATTCCATCATGATCCTCAGAATGACATGCAGTTGAAAACGTGTGAATTATTGACTTCTGGAATTTTCCATTTAATATTTTTGGGCCATACTTGACCAAGGATAACTGAACTCAGAGAAAGGGGAAATACTGTGTACCCCAAAGAACTGAAAACAGGTATTCAAACAAATAACTCATAAAAGACATTTGCAGAAGCACTAATCACTGTAGCCAAAGGCAGAAACGACCCGAATGTCCAACTGATGAATGAATAAACACCACGTGGTTTACTCATACAACTGCATGTTATTCAGCCGTAAAAAGGGATGAATTACTGATACATGCTATAACATGGATGAAATGTTGAAAATATGATGCCAAGTGGGAGCAACCAGACACCTGAGCCCATTTATATGAAACATCCAGAATGAGAAAGTCCATAGAGAAAGAAAAGCAGACAAGCGGTTGCCAGAGTCTGAGGTGAGGAAAGAATGGAGAGTGACTATTTCTGAAGTGATGACAATGTCTTGGCAATAGACAAGATTCGCACGACACAGTGAACAAATGAACTACATGCCACTGAATTGTACACTTGGAAATGGTTAATGGTTAATTTTATGTTATGTGAATTTTACTCAATAAAAATTCCAGTAAAAAAAAAGTGTAAATAGTCGCAGAGGACATAGAACTGTCACCTCAGTCTTTTAAATAGATTCATACAATCTTAATGCTCCAATAATCTGATACTGGTCTCCTATTCTAAAAGATACACAAACCGCCCTTTTAACTGTCAGATATTTTATATCACTCCTTTTCCTCCCTGAAATTATGTTTCCATTACACTTCCCCACAAAATTTCATCCTTGTGTAATTTTTTCAGTTTGAAAGTCTTTCCCCAAGTACCTTAACATGTACAAACTATGTATTTAATATGTAATTTAAATTTAAAACTTTCTCATACCAAAGACTCCAAATATTTAAAAACTTCATCTGGATTGGATTGTTATCATTGGTATTCAGCTTAATATTACAAATTTTGATGAAGAGAGCAACTATTAAACACAAAATGAAAAATGTTTCTTTTTTTTTTTTTTTTTGAGACAGAGCCTCAAGCTGTCACCCTAGATAGAGTGCTGTTGCATCACAGCTCACAGCAACCTCCAATTCCTGGGCTCAAGCGAGTCTCCTGCCTCCACCTCCCAAGTAGCTAGGACTACAGGCACCCGCCACAACGCCCGGCCATTTTTTGGTTGCAGCCAACATTGTTGTTTGGCGGCCCGGGCTGGATTCGAACCAGCCAGCTCAGGTGTACGTGGCTGGTGCCTTAGCCCATTGAGCCACAGGTGCCGAGCCTGAAAAATGTTTTCCTAAAGAAAAAAGTTTGCTAAAAAAGATCTCTTAAGAGGTTGGATGGAGCTTTTTTTTCCTTCTTGTTCATGCGGTCATGGGTAAATGCTGCCTCTTGATAGAATAAGAGTTCAGCATAACCTCTTGCTTGATTTTGTTTCTAGAGACACAGCACTGCTTCCATGAACAAGTAGATAGGAATGGAGAGTTTTGTTACATTAGCTGCTCAATCCCGTCAAGCTTCATGCTCCAAATCACACAGTAACTAATCATCAAAAAATTATCCTTAAGGCCTGGCATGGTGGCTCACACCTATAATCTTAGCACTTTGGGAGACTGAGGCAAGTGGATTGCTTGAGCGCAGGAGTTCACAGCCTGAGCAAGAGCAAAACCCCATCTCTATTAAAAATGAAAAACTGAGGCAAGAGGATCACTTGAGCCCAAGAGTTTGAGGTTGCTGTGAGCTATGATGTCACAGCACTCTACCAAGAGTGACAGAGTGAGACTCTGTTTCAAAAAAAAAAAAAAAATTGTCTTTAATGATCTCTCTGCTGATGGCTAGGATTAGATATTCTTTCAATGCCTTAATTTACTTTTTAGGTTTGTTTTTATTTATCCTTACATTTTTATTGAAAATCTCAAGTCCATACAACATAGAGGAATAAAATGAGACCCTGTATGCCCATCTCCAGCTTCAACAATTTCATCAGCCCACAACCAGTTTTATTTCATCTCTCCCCTTCCCCACCAGCTGCTCACCACCTCCCACTACTTCATTGCCTCTGGGTTATTCTGAAGCAAATCCCAGGTGATCACACCACTTCATCCATAAATACCTCTGTATGCTCTCTGTACATATCTAAAAAATAAGGATGCTTTCTGAACATAACCATCAACCAGTATGCCTAAAAAATGCAAGTCAGGCAATATCTGACCTATGCACAGATTCTCTCTGATTGTCTCACGTTTTACTTTTGGTTTTGTTTAGATTTTAGTGTTTTTGTTAAAACTCAAAATCCTAGCAAGGTCCACAGGTTGCATCTGGCTGATGTTGCTCTTAAGTTTCTCTCCATCTGTAGATTCTTCCTCCCTATGTTTCTTTCCCCTTGCAATTAATTTATTGAAAAACTGGATCATTTGTCCTGTAGAATTTTCCACATTCTAAATTTTTGCTAAATACTTCTCCTTGGCCTTTTTCAACATGCTCCTCTGGCCCTTGTATTTCCTGAAATTTTATATGTAGATCTCAATGTTTGGTCAGATTCATACGTTATACTTTGGCAAGAATCCTTCAAAGGGGATGTGTGCGCGTCCTATTTGATTGGAGGTATAAGGTCTGACAATTAAGTTTGCAAACTCGTCCTAGATAAAGTGTTACATATCTCATTGCTGAATATCACTATGGTCACCTTCGAAGTCCTCGCCTTGAGAAGCTATGCACTGACACCAGCGCCTAGTCCACCCTTCATAGCAATTTTAGAGCTCTTTTTCTGAAATGACCATCAGAGGTGTCATCTTACTGTGCTTGGTGTCCTGAATACCATCAAAATGTCTTCCTTTCAATATTTCTTTATCTTCAGGTAAAGAAAAAAGTTTCTGGGGACCAAATCAACTGAGTAGGATGGGTGTTCCAATACAGTTATTTGTTAACCGTCTAAAAACCCCGTCATAAACAGTGCCATATGAGCTGGTACATTGCAAGAGCCATGAGTTGTTAGTGAAAAGTTCAGTTAGTTTTTATCTAACTTTTCATGCAGCCTTTTCAGCACTTTCAAATAGTAAACTTGGTTAACTATCCAGTTGGTACAAATTTGTAATGAACAACCCCTCTGATATCAAAAAAGATTAGCAACATCATCTTGAACTCTTGATTTGAATTTCGAGAAATTTTTTGGTCGCGGAGAATTGGCTGACTTCCACTGTGCACTTTGATGCTTCGTTTCACAGTCATATTGGTACACCCATGTTTCATCACAGCGATAACACAGCCTCTCCAAAAGGTCTTGGCAAACTTGGATTCTCCTTTGCTTTTGTACATCGGCAAGCTCCTTCAGGACCATCTTTGCACACACCATTCTCATGCCGTGATTTTCAGTTAAGATTTTCCTAACTGTTTCTCTATCAACATTTACTTGGTCTACTTGCTTCTCACAGTCAACCAACAATTTTGATACACAATTCAGTGAATTTTTGCAATGTTTTTATCAGTTCTGCAAATTACTGGCTTCCCTGACCTCTTTTCATCAATGACACTCTCTTTCCCCTCAGAAAAACATTTAATTCACATGTACACTGCAATTTTCTTCAAGTCATTATCCCCATAAACTTGGACGAACATGTCCCTGATTTCACTTCCACTCTTGCCAAGTTTAACAAGAAATTTGTTATTTGTTTGTTGCTCTAATTCAATCTCTGACATTCTCGTGAGGGTACACCAAAAGAGGCACCAACGCTAATGAACCCCACTCACCAAGACACCACCACACATTGACACAAACACAATTGTGAGACACTGATATGCCAAAGTCATGAAACCTTACCAAGTTGTTTATATAGTGCTGCCAATGTAAGCTCATGGTGGTGAGTTCACAAACATTATTGTCAGACCACATACATAAAGTCCACATAATTTTTGTGATGGGATTGATTAGTGGATTCAGAGTTATCAGTTGAATCAGTTCATTATCAAGTTTTAGCAGTCATTAATGATCACTGCCTGGATCTATCATTTCATTAGAAATTCTTCCCTCAATTTTGATGAAAATCTAGGAACCTGTAAAAGAATGTGTTGCCTAGTTATTTAAATCATTCGCTTCCTTATTTTCTGAAAAATAATATACCAAAACACGTCAACAGTTATCATTAATTATCATATTACATAATTACAAATTTTGAGACTTATCATGCAATTATAATTAATTCCATCTGTTATTCTTTCATTTAAGATATACCTTCTTTAATTTAATATACTCAGAAAATACTGAAAAATCAAAGTATTGATATCAAAACACCATCACCAATTCAATATTTTTTCAATAATATTTTTATCTCAGCCCATATTTTAAATACATTTTTGGTAAAAGCCTTATAAATTTATCTCATTTCATCTTCAAAAAATAACCATCATATAACCTAATTGGTAATTCAGAACCTCATTTTCAAACCAATAATCAAAAGTTAATTTGTCTGACTTTTAAAATTCAAATAAAAAATACAAATATATAAATATGTAGGTACATATATCAATCAGATATTCAGCTTTTGAAAATCAATAAAATAATGTATAAATATCAGAATCAACCTTATTAGTTTTACTACACATCTTGATTGAACTTTTCATATAAAAGAGAAAGGTATATGTTGCACTAATTATCTAGCGTTTGCATCATTAAACATTTTATAGGAAAAAAATGAGGATTGACTGCTATTGGAATAAATATTTCATGATTTGATAAAACTACCTTACTAACTATTATATTGATTAATGCACTGAAAATCTGAAAGGAACCTCATAAAATTTTTCTTGGCAAGTTTATCCAGTATATCATAAATAATCTGTTAGTCCCAGAACACATTCCAGTTAAAGAAACGGCTTTGTTAACTTCTACACTTTCATAGGTACTTCTCTTTCCACAAAAGACAGTCTTAGAAATATGAATGGAATGGTTTACTTTAAATAATGTAAGAGAAGAGGCATCTTTGGGATTTGCTATGTTTTCAAGAGGCTCTTGCTAGGACGAAAACTTTCTTGAACAATAAGCTAGAGATGGAAGAGTCCACCGTCCTACTCTGCAAGATCCAATTCAGGAGAGTCCTTTGCAGGCCAATTTCTTCTACAGGAAAATGTGCAAGACAATAGTAAGCAAAGACAAAACTTCCTCCTCCTTTCATTAATTATTAAAGGAGCCTGTTCAGAAATCCATACTTCAAAGTGTCCCTTTGTTTGGAGCCCCAGAAGTTTGGATTCCCTAGAGCAATATGGGGCAGGTTAAGAGTGTGTACTTCTTTCCTAAAGCAAGAGAAGGGCAGAGTATGAAAGGGGTTGAGGAAAGCAGAACCTCCATGAGCCAGCCATTGGGCCCACTCTCAGGAAGACCACAGGTGAAGTTGAAAGTCTGGAACTGGGTTCCCTAGCACTGTCCACACTACCATTCCAACTCTTAAGACCACTGACCTCTGACCTCCACCTCGGAGGCCAAATCCTCAAAGGACCTGAAAAAGGCAGATGTGACAGGCTCAAGCCCTAACTTGGTTTGAAAATCTGTCTTACTGTTCTAACCTGGAGAGAGCAACTGATACCTAGTTTCCTGGTTCCTTTTCATGGTATTTTGAGAATTAAGCATGAGGAATGCTTAATAATATTACTTAGGTTTTGAATAGTACTTTTTTTATTTATTTATTTTTTTTTGTAGAGTCTCACTTTATTGTCCTCGGTAGAGTGCCGTGGCATCAGACAGCTCACAGCAACCTCAAACTCCTGGGCTTAGGTGATTCTCTTGCCTCAGCCTCCCAAGTGGCTGGGACTACAGCACTCACCACAACGCCCAGCTATTTTTTGTTGCAGTTTGGCCAGGGCCAGGTTTGAACCCACCACCCTTGATATATGGAGCCAGCACCCTACTCACTAAGCCACAGGCACTGCCCTGAATAGTACTTTTTAACTTACCAAAGACTTTGCTGCCTGGATCTTGTGTTTCCCTCCCAAAGGTCACTCAAAGGCAAGTCTTAACCTTGAGAGACAGATGTGGGTCATGGAGACCCAGGCCAAGACTTACCAAAGATCACACAGCAAATAAGTGACCTGGCTGGGAATAGCATCTATATTTACCTCCTTTCTCCAAATGCATCAGCATGAGAAAATGCCAGGAAAACATGTGCATGAAATAAACCATTTGGGGCTCAACCATAGTCAAAGAAGTGTTTGGATATTATAAAAACTTTTGTTCTATAAATCTAAGGATAGAAAGTCAGGAGGAGGTCTATTCAAGGGTCAAGGTAAAAAGTGGCATGTCATGTAAGCATAAAAGAGGATGGGGGACAAAAGAATGAAATAATAAGTCTATGAGGACTGACCCATAACTGGGAGCTATAAGTGAGCCTGAGACAGTAATGGTGGTTTCCAAGTTCACAGAGCAGTCAGGACAAAATAAATCTGGGCAACCAAGCCCAGTGAAGAGCAGGCATGGAGCAGACCCAAGGGTTGCTTCTCTTCCTAGAGTTAATCCAGCAAAGCAATCAAGCCCAGTGAAGACCGGACATGGAGCAGGCCTAAGGGCTGCTTCTCTTTCTAGAGTTAATAAAGCGACTAAGAGTGATAAGTTACATGTGATCTAAACTGCTCAAGAGCTGAGAACCCACAAATTTTATAGCTGGGAGGAAACTTAAATACTATCTACTCTGTCTAGTCTCAAGCATTTTGGCCACAGGGCCTCTTAATAGTCTAAAAATACTGAGAACCCCACAGAGTTTTGTTTATATGGAACTCTATCTATTAATTTTCACCATATTAGAAATTTAAACCAATATTTTAAAAATATTTATTTTTTTTAAATATCAATTTATTTTAAAAATAACAATAAGGCTGGGCATGGTGGCTCCCATGCCTGTAATCCCAGCACTCTGGGAGGCCAACAGGTGGGACTGCTTGAGCTCAAGAGTTTGAGACAGCCTGACTAAGAGCTATACTCTGTCTCTACTAAAAATAGAAAAGTTAGCCAGGCATTGTGGTAAGTGCCTGTAGTCTCAGCTACGTGGGAAGCTGAGGCAGGAGGATTGCTTGAGTCCAAGAGTTTGAGGCTGCTGTGAGCTCTGATGATTCCACAGCACTCTACCCTGAGCAACAGAATGAGACTGTCTCAAAACAAACAAAAACCCCCAATAATCAACACATTATGTGTTAATATAAGTATTTTTATGGAAAACAAGTACATTTTTTAAAACAAAAAAAAATAGATGAAAAGATTGACATTATTTTGCATTTTTGAAAATCTCTTTAAGATTTGGCTTAATAGAAGATAGCTGTGTTCTACTTTCTGCTTCTACATTTAAGGTGGTATCACATGATACATGGCCTTGGAAAAACCATTGCACACACATGAGGATGAAGAAGGCAAAGAATGTCCTACTATCATCATGAAAGTGGTTTTGTACCTACAGACCTCCTAAAAGGGTCTTGGGGATCCCAGGGTTCCTGGACCACACTTTGAGAATCAGGGAGCTAATATAATTTAAGTTGCATTTTCCTAAAATGCCACTGATTAGCCATGTGACATTAGGAGAGTTACTTAACCTCCCTAAGTCTCAGATTCCTCTACTGCAAAGTAGGACCAATAATAGAAAGATGCTTTTATATCATGTGGATTCCTATAAATGTAGGCATCTACATAGTCATTTAAAAATATAAGTGAGTGATACCTGTAAATGTTTAATCTAGTGCTTGGCCCAAGGTAATCAAACAATGGCTCTTCCTAATATTATTGTTAATAATTTGTTATGCCAGGCACTGTGTGAGCCATATAAAAATGAGTAAGATGGCCAGAGTTGCTTAACAGTAAGGGAAGTAAGATAAATACATACCTATAAAACAAAACAGATTTTGTCTAGAAATGATGCAGAACAGGAAGAGGTCACATTCATTCAATCATTCAACAAATATTAATCAATTCTCTCCTGAGTGCTAGACACAACAGTGAGGAAAAGACCAAGGTAATGGGCCCATATGAATAAGGACCAGCAGGTGTAAGGGGCGGGTACCAAGAGATGGGTTGGGGCATGGTCAAACTGTATAGGGCTCTGTAGGCCTGTGTGCTTGGGGGACGTAAAGAAATACTTTATGGGAAATGGCATTTGAGTTAGAGCTTGAGAAGACGTGGGATTGGGGATGGAGTTGACATATACATTCTTTTAAATACTCATTCAACAAACATTTGATTTTTCTGCCAAGTAAGCTGTGCAAACAAAGGATCCTTACTTTATTTATTTATTTATTTTTTGCAGTTTTTGGCCAGGGCCAGGCTCGAACCTGCCACTCCTGGTGTATGGGGCCAGAGCCCCACTCCTTGAGCCACAGGCGCCACCCATGTATTTATTTATTTATTTATTTTTGAGACATAGTCTTAACTATGTCTCCCTTGGTAGAGTGCCATGGATCACAGCTCACAGCAACCTCAAACTCTTGGGCTTAAGCAATTCTCTTCCCTCTCAGCCTCCCAAGGTTGAGCCTGTCTCAATACCCTCTATTTATTTTTTCCTGCAGTTGTCATTGTTGTTTAGCAGGCCTGGGCAGGATTTGAACCCACCAACCTTGGTGTATGTGGCTGGTACCCTAACCACTGAGCAATGGACGCCAAGCCAATCACTACTTTTCAAGAAGATATTTTTGCATTTAACTGTTTTTATTATATATGAAATACATAATCACTTTTAAAAAAATAGAAAATAGCCGGATGTGGTGGCTCAAGCCTGTAATCCTAGCACTCTGGGAGGCTGAGGTGGGTGGATTGCCTGAGCTCAGGAGTTCGAGACCAACCTGAGCAAGAGTGAGACCCTGCCTCTAAATCTAGCCAGGCATTGTGGCAGGTGCCTGTAGTCCCAGCTACTTGGAAGGCTGAGGCAGAGGATCACTTGAGCCCAAGAGTTTGAGGTTACTATGAGCTACGATGCCAGGGCACTCTACCCAGGGCAACAACGTGAGACTCTATCTCAAAAAAAAAAAAAAAGAAGGGTTAATAATTTCCCTCTTTGCCTTTAGAATCCATACCCTTGGATCTGACATTAATTGAACACCTAATGTATACCAGATGTTGGTGCTGGGGACACAAAGGGGGAAGACTCCTCTAGTTCCACGGGGGCACAGATGTAAACACCCGTGCATAGGGACAAAAGTTTTTGGTTTTATTTTTACTTTATTTTTATCCTTTAATTTTCTTAAATTCTTGTTATGTGTTTTATTTTTTTTTATTAAGTCATATATACATAGATCACGAGTACATTTGTGCCTTTGTGGGATTCAATGTGTTACAAATCCCAAAATAATCTGTAATTTATTTGTACAAATTGGAGTGCTTATATCAACACTATTAACATAGCTTTTGTATTAACAGAACTGAAAGAATGACCATTTCCGCAGTGGGAGGGGAAGTGGTGTGGTGTGGAGATAGGACTGATCTTGAGGAGAGGGGGCAGCTGTACAGAAAGATTCTGCACAGGGTTTAGAAAGATGAATTTTTGTCAGATGCAATCAGACTGGGGACGTGGAAGAGAACACTCTAAGGGAAATAGGTATTGAGGCACGGAGTGTGAAAAGACACACTTCTGTCACTAACATGACACAAGAGTTTGGAGAAAATTGTTTATCCTTCCTGCCTCTAAGCTCCTCTTGAGTAAAAAGAAAGAGAGTCACAATACAGTAATTAGAATCCAATTAGTGGATTATGAAACATACTTCAAAGGCAAAATTATATCCTCACACCCAAAAGGTAAATGCTACAGTAACTGGGGTGAGCTGTGTGCTTGGAAAGGAGGCTTAGAACAGTTTATCCCAATGTTGATTCTGGTTTTGGCTACATGAATCTCATTCATTCTCACTTCCGACCTCTACCCTGGCTGTAATTACTTTTTCATAGAATTGGTCTAGCAGGAGCCAGGTAAGAATATCAAAAGCAAAACAAAAGAAAGTGAGGACAACCTAATACTCTCATATCCAGAGAAAACAAATAATTTATGGACTCCTGATGAGCAGACAGACTAAATGATTGTCAGGAGGACAACAGTAAGCCTTATAGGCATGAAATGGGTGGTTGGGCATTTGCCTCCTAGCACAAACCTAGACTTTAAAAAGATGGTGATTTTTGAATAAATAGGTACATGATGTGCATAATAGTATTTTGATACTAGCTTTTGGCGGGGGACAGAGTCTCAAGCTGTTGCCCTGGGTAGAGTGCTGTGACGTCACAGCTCACAGCAACCTCCAACTCGTGGTCTCAAGTGATCCTCTTGCCTCAGTTTTTCTATTTTTAGTAAAGATGGGGTCTTGCTTTTGCTCAGGGTGGTCTCGAACCCGTGAGCTCAAGCAATCCACCTGCTTCAGCCTCCCAGAGTACTAGGAATACAGGCGTGAGCCACTGCACCTGGCCAATTAATTTTTATTTTGAGACAGTCTCACTTTTTTGCCCTCAGTAGAATGCTGTAGCATCACAACTCACAGCAATCTCAAAGTCTTGGGCTCAAGACTCTCTTGCCTTGATTCTCTTGCCTCAACCTCCAAAGTAGCTGGGACTACAGGCGCCCGCCACAAATGGCTAATTTCTTTTTAGAGATAGGGGTCTCACTCCTACTCATGCTGGTCTTGAACTCTGGAGCTCACATCCTGCCAAGGATCACTTGAGCACAGAAGTTCAAAGTTGCAGTGAGCTAGGTTGACGCCATGGCACTCTGGCCTGGGACAACAGAGTGAGACTCTATCTCAAAAGAAAGGAAAATGCTGCTAAACTGCTAGAATCTAGCAGCTAGATTGATCCAACCTTTCATTTATTATGTTCTCCACTTCCTCAAAGGTCATTAACTGAGGTTATTCCCTGCTGAGTAAAAGGCAAAGTTAAAATGCCCAAACCTTACTCTCAAGAATTCCCACAACTGAGCTCAATCTTGCCCTCTATTCCCAGTCTTTTTTCACGATTTCTGTATGGAAACCCTCTTTTTTGACCAAAGTAGTTTTCTCAGTGTCCTAAAACATGCCATACCAAGTGACATCTGATCTTTCATAAAGATGACATTCTCATTGTTTCACCCACATACTTGACTAAGCTACTAGATCTGATATTTTTCCTCTGCAGACTCCTAGTGGAAATTCTTCCTCTTTTTTTATATTAAAGCAAATAATATTTTTCTTTAAGCAATGTAATTTTCTTGACATTATTTAGGAAATATCAGTGGTTACAATGGCTTAGTTTTGTGCACTGAAGATAATAGGGAAAGATATCCAGTCTGAGTCATATCTACTTATTTACACTCTACCCTTTAAACTGTACTTGTGGGATTTAGATTATCTTTGGACTGTTCTATACAAAAAATAACATGTAAAATCAAATGCCTAATGTTTAAAAAATGACCATTGTACTCAAGGCAGTTAAGCACTTTAATCTGTGATGAGAGTTTATTTTATGTTGTTGCTTCACATATTTTATTGAACCAGGTTTTTTGTGGGCGTGTTCACTTGATTACACTGTTTGGTTATGAGGAATTTGCACCTGTTGTGCACAAAGCCGTAAGTTCCTTTCTAAGGGGTGAACAATGGTTCATTCATTCATTCCTGTCACAGGCTCCCACTGAGTGTTTCCATGTGCCAGGCACTGTCTTGGGTGCTGGATATTCATAGATAAAAGGTGAATATACACAGATAATAGGTGGCTCTCTCCCAACATCAGTTGAGGAGACAGGGCTAAGGCTTGTGACAGATCTATGCCCAAGGGACTCTGTGACAATTATTTAATGCTACAATAATTCTGAGAAACAAGCAACCACATAACTTCAATGGTATTCTTAGCACAACAATAACTGTTCATTTCTCATGCATCCAGGGTGGCAGCCTAGATGGTTCCGCTGACTTTGGTTGGGCTGCTTGATGGGTCTGTGGGTTAGCTGCCGTTGATGGCCTCGGCTTGGATAATCGTGGTAATGTGGGTCCTCTTCATGAGCCTCTCATTCTGCAGGTCACTTCAGTGTTCCCTGTCCCCCTCCCTTTCCTCCCTCAATAAAAACTCTTATTCTTTTAATCAAACTGACTCCAGTGTTGCATCATTTGGAGAAGTGGGGATGCTATCCATCTCCAGGGTGCAGTTTCTCAGTTTCTACAGTTTCCCCAACAGCCCTACCCTAGCACCACATCACTGCCAGAGCAAGAAGAGGGAACACCCCAGATTCTCCTGGCAGGCACATCACACCTCCCGTACCCCCAGTATTCACAGCGTGGCCATTACTATCTGAATTGAGACCATCATCTGTAGGCAGTATTTCATTTGTTCTGGTATATGCCAGGCACACAAGAAGCCCAAGATGTGGGTTGTCCCTTATCCCAAGTGGCTCTGTACCTCCCATTTTATGAACCCACTTCTTACCCTCCCTATGTCAAGAAACCCTCAGGAATTCATTACTGGGAGCAGCCAAATCCTTCTTTTCTCAAAGTCTCTTAATTTTTCCTTCATCTTCTTGCTCTGAAAGAAACCTGAGTTGCATCATTGCAGACGCTGCTCTCTCTGCAGCCCTCTCAAGTGGTGACTATTCCTCTCGCACAGCCCACAGTGGAATAGGTGTCCTTCTGACTCCCTTACTAACACCCCCACATCTGATCCATCTGCAAATTATTTGACTCTGCCTTTAAAATGTATGTTTTAACAAATGTTTTAGAATTCATTATTTCCTCCACTGCTACCACCCTGACCCAAGCCACCTTGGCCTCTTGCCCAGCCTCCTAGCTGAGCTCCCAGCTTCCACCCTGATGCTCTTTTAGCTTAATCCCTTTGCAGGATCCAGAATGATCTTTAGACAATAATTCATTCCTATATTCACACTCTCCAATAGCTTCCTGTTTTTCCCTAAGTAGGAGCCAACGCCCTACTAATACAGATTAATACACTGCTATACAACTGTCCCACCCTGCCTGCTGTTACCCGTCATGTCCTCTCTTATTCTCTCCCCTCTTATTCTGGAGGGTCACATCGCTTTCCCTGTGATTCCCAGCTTAGTGACTCGGCACTGGCTGCTCCCCTGTTTGGGATGGTCTTTCCTCAAATATTTTCTTGGGTCTTTTCCCTCACTCCCTTCAGCCCCTTGTCCAAATATCACTTTCCCTGAGCTCTCTAACTAAAATTTGAACCCTCACTCCAGCTGCAATCTCTACTGCTTTCTCTCCTTACTTTTGGCCATGGCACTTACCATAATCTGATACCCTGAATGTTTTTGTGTCTGTTCCCTATCCAACAGAACACAGGCTGCAAAAAGGCAGAGAATTTTGTCTGTTTTCAGTGCTTAAAATAGAGCCTGCTGTGGAATGGGCACCTGACAAGAATCTTTAGAATTCATTCCATGAAGGAGATTCTGATGGGGAGTGGAGAGACGCCAGCTCCTTTTACAAGGTGCCTAATGGCAGGTGGAGGAATTTGTACCTTGTCCATAATCAGCTCTGTTGCACTGTTTTCCTCAGGGAAGTGATAGGGATCCATGCTGGACAGATCACTCTTGCTGCAGGGGAGAGTGAAGGCTGGAGGAGTAGCATTAAAGATAAGCGAATAATTGAGGGGCTGTTGGCAGAAATTCAAGGAAGAAAAATTGAAAACCAGAACAAACACAATGGCTGTTGACATAAAGGGAAGGGAGGCAGACTTGACAGCCATTCACAGGTAGAATACATAGACCTTGGTGATCAATGTGACATAGGAGGTTACAGCCCACCAGGAGATACACTAATATTGTCCCCATTTTTCACCCCCAGAAACTCCTTGACTGGGTCACCAAGCCACAGCTTCTGACAATTTTTTTTTTTTTTTGAGGCAGAGCCTCAAGCTGTCACCTTGGATAGAGTGCTGTGGCATCATAGCTCACAGCAACCTCCAATTCCTGGGCTCAAGCGAGTCTCTTGCCTCCGCCTCCCAAGTAGCTGGGACTACAGGCGCCCGCCACAACGCCCTGCCATTTTTTGGTTGCAGCCGTCGTTGTTTGGCGGGGCCCGGGCTGGATTCGAACCCACCAGCTCAGGTGTACGTGGCTGGCGCCTTAGCCCATTGAGCCACAGGCGCCGAGCCAATTTTTACAAACCCAGAGATAGAATTCCAGGAGCCTGATTCCAGGTAAGGTGGCCACTGTCCAGCTGTCCAAGCTCCTGAGCCATCATAGACATATGAGGATGCCTGGGCTTCACTAGGAACCTGGGGTCTTTGTTCCCTATTCTGCCATCCTCCTTACCCTGCTAAGAGACCTCAATAAAGCCAGAAGCAGTAAGAAAATTAAAACTGTGTTCACCTTTTCCCTAATCCTGAACTATCCTAATCCTACTTGTTATTCCACTGTTGAAACAAATACTTGTAAAACAGAGATAAGGGCTGTCCTGTTGCCAGGGGATGCCACACAGGTGTACAAGGCCCAGCCCAAGGAAGCAGGTTCTACCGAAAATAGTAATTCATGTAATAGTAGGATTTATAGCCACCAAGATTTCCTTCCTGGCTTGCAGACATTTCTTTAGAAGGTGCTGGCTCCCTGTGATGTTAAGGTTCAATCTCTGCAGCCTGCAAGAACTTAGCCAAACTACAAAGCTCTAGTCCTTCAAAATCCATCCTCTAAACCAGGGGTCCTCAAACTACGGCCCACGGGCCACATGCGGCCCGCCGAGGACGTTTATCTGGCCCGCCAGGTGGTTTTGCCTCCGCTGCCTGTCCTGTTTAGCAGCAGACTCATCCCTGGCCGCAAAATCTGTTAGTAGAAAAACCACTGGTTGCATTCCCAAACAAAATGTGTGGATTCACTGGAAAACTTGCAAAAGGAGTTCCAATTTAGATTTAAAGAACTTCATCTCCATGAACAGGACATACAGCTTTTCCATAACCTATTTTCTATTGACATTGAAAATGTAGAGGTCAGTCCCTGAAGTTGCCGCCCTAGCCTCGGCCTCGGGCCGGCGTCTCCTGCAGGCGGGAGCCAGGCCCTGCAGGGTGCGGCAGGGGCGGCCAAGTGCTCTTGCGGCTCTGGCTTTCTGGCCTCTCCATGGGGCTGGCCTGCGGCACCCAGATGCTCTAAGAACGTTTCCACTGTAGTTTGGAGGACACACACAGTGGGATCAGAATTCCTGGAGAATTGCCTTTGTGAGAAGCTGGAAGTATTTCTTTAAATTCCGTCTCTTAGTTTTTCAAAGAAACATCAAGAAACCATGAACAACTTTAGTAATGACGAGTTTGACTGCCACTTCCTTGATGAAGGTTTTACTGTCAAGGACATTCTGGACCAAAAAAATCAATGAAGTTTCAACTTCTGATGATAAGGATGCCTTCTATGTAGCAGACCTCGGAGATGTTTTGAAGAAACACCGAAG
>CAUYRH010114864.1:0-26122 GCA_963574655.1 Perodicticus potto | reverse complement strand
TTCTTCTTAGTACAGTATCACAAGAATAGAAAAACAGACCCTTCAAAGATGCACCTCAAGTGCAGAACACAAATGTTTTCATACAGTAAATGAGAAAATCTCACGAATGTTATGTCGAACAGGTGGATGAAAATATCTCAGGTTGTATATGAAGCCCGTACACTGTACTCCATTATTGAACTAATGTACACAGCTATGATTCAATAAAAAAAAAATAGAAAAAAATATTGTAAACTAATACATTTCTTCATAACAGTTTATACGAAGTTATACTTCTCACTTTCTAAGGTTGTTAGGTAATAGTTATTGTAGACAAAGATAATCCAAGACTTGTCATCAGTAAAATTCTGGATACTAGGTTCATCTAAATAAGATATTAAGGTTAGTTTCCTGAAGGAAAACTTCTGCAAAATAACTAATATATTTATCAAGCTTTTCAATCCCATAGGGAAAACCAATAATATGTTTACCATGCAAACAAGAACACCTAATTTTTCAATAGCTGTGTTGTTATTTGGAAGCAAGAGCTTTATGTATTGCTACTAAAGCTATTTCATTAAATTCTTTTACAACATTTACTCTTAAAGACAATGAAATATATTCTGTTTTTTACTTTTTTAGGGAGAAACATATGGTAATAAGAGGAAAGTTGATGAAGTTGGTCACATGTTCCACTTACTAGGGAAATTTCCCTCAAATTAGTAGAATTAAAGGGAAGAGAAGATTGACTTGAGCTAAGTTATAGAAATGTGAATATTGAGCTTCTCTTACTAGTAGAAAATTAGACTTAACTAAATGTATTTGTTATTAGGTAATCATATAATAAAAAGGAAAAATGTATACAAGCAATTTTAAAATGAGATTTGAAAGAGAGGAAGTATCTTCCCCAACCTTCTTCTTTGAAAGACCTTAATTTTATTTTTTTTGTTAACAGTAAATGGAAAACCACTTCCCTTTTTGTGTTTGTCTTCCTCTGACTTAATTTCTCCTTTGTTTATAGCCAGTGTATGGAAGAACAAAGAAGAGGGAGAAAATTGATACTTGAAATGTGAAATGTGGAGGTTGTTTAGGTACAAAAACATGAAGACAAAAATCATTTTTCTATCTATCCTCTATCTTAGTCATGAAGAAATGTTATTTTGAAAATGTCTGTTTCTAATTAATGTGTTCATCCACCCTGTTTGAATTTTTACACAATGAAGTTTCAAAATATATAATGTGGGAGTACTTTATATATGAAATATTATAAAATAAAATGTATCAATGCAATAGCCAAAGCAGGTCTGCCTCTAGCTATGATAGCCTGAACGGGGGATAAAGAGAAGGACTTATGCTTTAGAAGCCAGAAGCATAATTCTAGTCCTAGTTTCTGCCTTAGAAGAGCTTCAGTAGTTTTAAAGAGATTAAAACATTTAAAATATCCCAAAACTTTCAAAATATTATCTGAAAACTAATATGGGCTGTTTGTTGAATAAAAAGTAGCCGATAATATCTCCTGTGCTCCCAGAAGGCTTATTCCCTGGGGTATTATGCCTGTTTAAATCCAATATTCAAAATGTATAGTATATATATCACATATAGATATTAAAAATTGGCTTTAAAATCATCCAGATCTGAATTTACATATCCTCTCTCAATTTTAGCTACCTTATCTTCAAAATAGAGATACTGATAGTAGATGATACTAATTGGATTTTTGAAGGGACAAGTATGATAATATTTGTAAAAAAGTTCAGCTCAGAGGCTCATACATAGTAAATATTTAAATAAATATTAACTTCTTTCATAATTAACATAGGATGACTCTGTTTTATTTACTGTCAGACTTGATTTCATTCCTGATAGGCCTACACTGTATGTATGAAGGGGAAATAGACAAATGTACATTGGATCATTACAAATTGCGTAATGGTTTAGACATCTATGCTTAGGTCAACAATGGCCTCTCAAGAAACAATTATTCCTTTCTAGTTTTCCTGTCCCTGAGATATGCTATCAATTATCTGACGGTGACTAGCCCATTACATATACAGTGAACTGGTAAAAATTCTCCACAGAAACAATCGTGTGTGTGTGTGTGTGTGTGTTATAAGGAATTGGCCATGTGATTATGGAGGCTGGGGGATTGAGACCTACGAGAGCCAATAGCATAGTTCCAGTCCTCATCCAAGTCCAACATCCCAGCTGAAGCAGAAAGAGAATTCTTTCTTATTCAGCCTTTTATTTTATTCAGGTCTTCAAAGATCAGATAAGGCCCGTCCACCTTGGAGATGGTAATTTATTTTACTCAGTCTAAAACTCAAATTTAATCTTATCTAGAAATACCTTTATAAACACACCTAGAATAATGTTCAGTTAAATTTCTGGTAACTCTGTGGCCTAGTCATGTTGGCACACAGAATTAACCACCTAGCAGTGGTTCTCAACCTGTGGGTCACGATCCACAGGAACTATATTAAAAGGCTGCGGCATTAGAAGGTTGAGAACCACTAAACAGAACTGGAAATCCCATATTTCCTATTATTTGCTTCCCTTTTCCATGACATCTATAATCAGGACTTATTTCCAATAAAAAAACAAATCCAAACAATGTAACCTATTGTATGTACCCTTATATTAATCTGAAATTACAAAAAAAATGATTCAGCTCAAGATATTCATATTTGCTATCAGGGACCATCCTCGACACATGGTGGGTTTACTTCCTAGTGGCCTGGTGGTGCTAGAAGACTGGAAAATTATTAGTAGGAATTATAGAATATTAATATAGAAAAATGATAGACACAGACAAAGAGATGGTTGTAAGTAGAGAGGAGCTCAGGGGATGGCAGACACTTCCTCATGTGGTTTCCAGTATGTCACACAGAGTATCAAGCTATTTCTGTATTTATTTCCTACATCAGCGTCACAGTCATAAACCTCATGAAAGCAAGGCAAACAATTCCATCAAGGTTTTTGCTGTGCTTGCATTCCTACTAACTAGACTAACACTATAGCTGTTTACATTAATTACATGAATATATTTATTACTTTTTACTGTTCCAAAGTATTGTGGTCTTAATGTAAACAAAGTCTTGATAAGGAAGCCAATCAGAGGCTGACTCAAGGACCATTCACACACCACAGATGTGAGGTTTTATTACTCTGACAGCCTTGTGTCCAAACAGATAGACTCCTCTGGCCCAATCAAGGTGATAGAAGAAAAGTGATCTTTCTTCTCCTTATCTGGTCTGCAGCAAGTCTTCCTGAGTTGGACAAGGTTTAAAGAATTCACATTCTTATCTCCCCCATTACCACTGCCTCAGAGCACACAGCCTTGCCCTGGCAGAAAGCAGCTTCAAGGCCTCTGCCAGCTGCTGTGTCACAGCTGCAAGGGGAGGGAAGATATGCCACAATCTGGGCTTATTAAAGTGACAAGATCTCACACCTTATGCTCAAAACCAGGAAAATGGGTCCCAATTGACTCCTCATACTATCTCCTTTTGTTTAGACTTTGTTCCCTATTCCTAATAATATTTCTAATCTACTAGCAATTAATAATTGAATTTTAGTTTCAAACTTATAAACTCATCATTACTAGTAATGCAAACACATCAAGATATGACTCCTCCCTTAAGTATTCCCACACACACTCTTTAATTTGTGATGGTTTAGATGTGGTCCTTGCCCAAACTCAGGTGGAAATTTAATTGCCAATATAAACATGTTGAGACATGGGGTCTAGTGAGAGGTTATTTGGAACATGTGTATGAATCTGTCATGAACAGAGTAATATCATCTTATATGAGTGAATGAGTTCTTAGATTTTCAGAAATAGATTAGTTACCTAGAGAGTATGTTGTTATAAGGCAAGATCAAGTTTGGGCCCTCTCTTTGAATATACCCTTTACCCTTTCTGCTTCTTTCTCATGTCTTGAAGGAGCACATGACCTACATCAGAAGCCAAGCAGATACTGGTATCATGCTCTTAGACTTCCCAGCCACTAGAATCATGAGCTCTAAATCTGTATTCATTATAAATTACCCAGGCCCAGGTATTTAATAAGCCTAAATGGGCTTAGACACATAGTTATATTTATTGCCCTTAGCTTATACTCAAATCTAGATTTTTCATGTATCTTACTTAGTATTTGTATGGAATTTTCCAGGAAAATGCTACTTTTAGTACTTTAAATAACCACCAGCCAGTTATTTTATGAGGCAACATTTAATTGAATGTTTATTTGTGCTAGGCTTTCTTTGTATCAGTGAAATAGTATATCAGAACTAAAAATGTGTTAACACATTAGAATGAAAAAAAAATCTAGAGATCTTGGTTATTCAGATTGATCTGGAAAGTATTCATCTTTATATTTTTTGGAAAAAAAATATAAATAGTTGGCTTTCCAAGTTATCAGACATGATAATAAAAATAAGAATGGGCATTGGAAATGAGCCTTTGATGAATATTTACAGGAGTAAAAATGTACCAAAGTTAATGAAGTAAAATCAAATATTTATTTATTTGTGAAATGGTAGCAGTAGTTTCTTTCTATTAAAAATCCATATATCTTTTATATATTAACAAATGCTTTAGATTTATGGAATTTTAGAGCTGGACTAGAAGGTGGGCTTCAATGGCAATGTAATTTAATCTCTTCATTTTTCAATAAAATGGGTCAACTATAGAGCTCCAATGTTCCAAAATGAGTTTGAGCCAAAGCCTACTTTGTCATCTCATTTAGACCACCTGATTCCCCAACTTGGGGTCCTTCCCATTATGTAATACTCAGAATGAGAGGACAGAGATAGATGTTCCCGGTGTTTCAGAAAAGATAATGATTCCAGCCTAGTTTCATGGTTCTCAGTCATCAATCTCATTTACTGCCAAAGTTCTTAGGGAGTTGCTATTATAGATGTGTCATTTATACTAAAACATGCCAGCTATTATCACAATTGTTTTTCAGAAGGAATGAAAATAGAAAACACTCTTACGTCATAAAGGAATTGTCTACAATTATTTAAGAGAATTTCAATATTATCAAAACATTTTCTGGATTATCAGAGAAACCTAAGATCCTGAATTTTCTTCTAATCATATTCTTCATCTTTTCCTCTTTTTTCTTGAAGATATATATATATCTCCATATATTTGCTATATATATATGTATATATCTCCATATATGCTATATATATATATATATATATATCCATAAATATATATATCAGTATTACAGAGCCAATTAGTATGTGATGGCTGAACCAATCTGATGCCATAATACTATTTTTTAGTTTACTAGGTTTGAGTTGAAAATTGTACACATTCTACATCCATTATCTTAGAAAGTAAAAATTCAGTTAATTTCTTTCATTTTGATTTTTTTTTATTTTTTACTTATTCTGAAGAGCTCTTTGGGGTTTATATGTGGCTACATAAAGAATATATATCAATAATTCTCATTTCAAGTTCATTTAAGTTGGTAGTTACAATACAAGTTTTATCAATCAAGCTTTGTGTTCTTCTAAACCACATGAACAACACAATAGACTAGGAATTTAAATGCATTTATCAATATATAATTAAGTTAAAAACAAGACTTTGTCCTGTAGTGTTTATAGAACTTTCTGGTACCTAGAATATTCATTTCCCAATAGTCTGCATTTCAGCCAGGCCTTATAAACAAAATCTATACATAAATACATCCATCCATCAATCCATCATTCATCCATGAACTTATTTTCTTCCATAATTGTTATTCTATTACTTCCTTGAAATTTTGTTTAAAAAATATTCTCTAATATTTTACTTTCTGAAGACCCGATAGACAATACAAGGACTAAATGAAAGCTAATTCACAATGGAGTAGTTAAACTTAAACTAAAAAAAGTAATAAGGAAACCAGAAATGGACCCAACTGAGCAGAATTATCAGAAAATACAGGGACCACAACTTGGAAATAAAATCATCGAGTGTGGTATTTATAGCTCAGAAGAATCTCACCCAGGATTTTAAAGTGTCCTGCCAGTACAATGGAGGACAGATTGTTTTCAGACCTTTTCCAAATTTATATTGATAGGAGTTTTTGTTTAATCTTTTTATTTTGATGTTTATTAGTTGTTAAGTGTAAGGAAATATGCTATTAACCTACATTGTTTGAATTTATGATTTTTTAACTCTTTTTTAGTATGTAAATGAAAATCTCATGTTACTCATATATTTAACAGATAATTGAATGATTGTTTTTGACTTGCCTACAATAAGGAAAACTTTGTTAATCAGTCCTTATTTATATTTAACTCACTAAATACAAGAATTTTTCTAGGAAATACTTTTTGTTTATTAATATCTAAGCAAACTTTACTGCAACTCATGAGATCCAGCTATGATTTGTATCAAAGTATTAAACATATTAAGTCTTCCAATTAAACCATTTTTTAACTAAGGGCCTAATTTGATTACTTGAAAATAATTACAGAACTTCATGTGGGTTCATTCAAAATGTTTACTGAGGGGCTGCTTAACATACTCTAGTGGAAATATAAATGATTTGTTTCTCTGTATAATAAGATAAAAATATAAAAATCTTTAAAACATATACACAGAGGAAAAGCTAGAGGTGATTATAGAAGGAAAAAGAATCCTTGCTGTGGGAAAGGAATCTTCAAGACCTTGATGAGAGTATTGCCATCTTGGGAAGACAGCTAGTGACACAAAGCTAATCAGAGCCCAACTGGCATGGTCACAGCAACCCCCTCCCCACACTACTGGAACATTGTATGGTCAGTGTTCCTGGGAAACAGAGAACAAGCAATCTCCTACCCTGGTCCTGGCTGACACTAGAGGTAAGGCCCTGGTGCAAGATTAACACTTTTGTGGAAGGGAATAATTCTGTGCTCAGTTGCTAACACACAGTATCATTCACTCTGCAGAAGAAAGATGACTTCCATCACCTCTCAGAACTTCTACCCACCTTCCAACTACATTAATAAAAGTCTCTTGAAACTGCGAGCTGGGAGCTGACTCCTGGTCAGATTTCATGCTGCTTTTTTCTAATAAAGTCTTTCCTGGGCAGTGCCTGTGGCTCAGTGAGTAGGGCGCCGGCCCCATATACAGAGGGTGGTGGGTTCAAACCCAGCCCCGGCTGAACTGCAACAAAGAAATAGCCGGGCATTGTGGCAGGTGCCTGTAGTCCCAGTCACTCGGGAGGTTGAGACAAGAGAATCTCCTAGGCCCAGGAGCTGCGGGTTGCTGTGAGCTGTAAAGCCATAGCACTCTACTGAGAGTGGTGAAAAAGTGAGACTGTCTCAAAAAAAAAAAAAAAAAAAAAAAGTCTTTCCTTAATCCCTGGACTGGCCTATTCTCCTTCCTGTAGACCCTCACCCTTTCTTCACCCCAACTTCTCACTTTCTGAGAGGACCAGGTAAGAATTTTAAATATAATGCAATGTTAGAAAGGGTTTCCAAAAGTAAAAATAAAGGTCCCATGTATATTAGGAGAAAACACATAAATACACACACATACAGTTTGTAAAATATTTTTGTTTCAAGTCATGTTCACTCTTGATTTTTTCAATTTCAATATTTAAATTTTCTTCAATTCTTGAAAAATTTTAAACACTGTCTCTGAATATTTTCTTTCTCTAGTTACCTATAGTTGTTTTCACTGAAATTCTTCTTAGATAAAATAGAAGCTTCTCAGTTTGATCCTCATATCTTTCAACTTTCAGTACTTGTCATCTTTTTATCTCTTTTGTTATCTTCATTTTCATTTATAAATGCTAGTAATTAATTTTCTCTTCAGGATTGTCTACTAGTCTGATATTTATTTCATATTATAATTTTTATTCAGATATTTTGTTTTCATTTCCAAGTTCTCCAAGAAAAAACAATTGGGTGCATTTTATTTCTCTCGCCCTTCCTGGAAGCTCTCATGGGAATTTGCTCTAGGGTGGTACTAATCCCATTTGGTCATTTTAAATCCTGTAAAACTCACCTGACTTGTCAAGGTGACTATAGCTATTGGCCTGTTCTCTGATTTGTTATCAAACATTTTCCACATTAATTCCCTTTATGCTCTGATGAACAATGCCTTTTATTCTTTCAGTTTGTAAGAAAAATAACATGTAAGAAGTTGATTATATTAAGTTATTCATCATGCCCCTATCATGTCGAGGCTGACATTTTAATAAATATCATGTCCATATGTTTTTATTAGCTTCATGCAGAAAATTAAATCAGAAAATTTTAAACATCCAGACACTGTAACAGACATATGTGATTCTCTAAAAATATTAAATAATTATGTGAACTCACAAGCAGAGTTTAAAGAAAATGGCATTCTATAAAATTTGCTTCAGTACAATCATATTCAGTGACTCATACTGTTGGTGCCATATAACCTCTGCTCTTAAAAACAAGCCCTCAAAAGGTCACTGCAACCTTAAATGATGTTGATTTCCTTCAGATTATGCCATAACTTGACAGGAGCCATGAGCAGGCCACATTGTAAATGATATATCTTGGTTACTAATGTCCTTTTCTCTGCTGGTACTCAGACAGCTCTTGTCAAAGCTCTGAGACTGGATAATACTTTCTTACTCTACTAAAGGATGATATGAAAATGCTACCCATGTTGTTACCCAAAGTCCTAGAATTATTTTTCTTTACATATTTAACACCTTGGAAAACACACACACAACTGTGGGAAGTTCCCTTTTTTTACTCTTTTGGCAATATAGTATATAAACACAAAATTTAAGAAATTTTAATTTCTATTACAATTTTTCTTTTTTTGGTTGAGGAGTTTTCTTTGTTGTGTTCCCTTGTTTTCACTTATGTAAAGTAGGCTTGTAAGTACACTAGAAGATTGCTGGGTACTATTTTTTCCAAGTGAAACTTAGCAGAAAGAAATGTAAATAATTTAGTTTTGTTTCCTGACTTACGGAAAGCATTTAAAAACACCAACGTATTTATGTGTCAGTTTTACCATCTTTCTTCACTCTTGGTGTATATTAAACTACTTATTCATAGACTTTTGAAGGGGTTTTGGGGCAAGGAAAGAAGAAGCTTGACACAGAATCTGGGGGACTGAGTTGCTCAGGGAGGAGTCATCTCAAGCAAACCTCATGTCCATATTTATTGTCAAAAATCAGGAAGAAGTGAATAAAAGCTGCTTATAAGACATCAGCACTGATAGGGAGGACGTGGAGAAAATCATTTAGAATATCTCCATCTTTGTTTTTGTAAAACCGTAGACCTTGAGTACAACCTTTGCCTCCAGTGTCAAGAGACCTTTGCAATCTAGACAATCTTTATCATAACATTAGGCCTGGTAATGCCACACATCACAAACACATTCTCTCTTGGAAGTCAGTTTTCTGCCCTTCTGCACGTACACAACTCACGTGCCATTCTCATGACTCTTTAGGTCTCTCAAGCAGAAAGTGAGTCTCTGTTTAAGATCAAGTAACAATTTTCCCAACAAACTTTAAAATCTATGCTTATAGACTTTAATAATCAAAATGGTTAGAAAGACCATGTAAAAAATGTTTAAAATTCCTTACTGTAATTTTAAAATAAATACTTATTTTTAAATGTCCTTACTAAAAAACCCGTATCTCCTAAGTAGACAGGACACATCTTTGGGGAACTTTTTTTATCACATGAAAACCGAGAATTGACATTGTTCAGTATTCCAAGCTCTTGTAATGTCTTTCCCTTTAGGAAGGTAAAAATATTAGATGACAGTTAATACTCTCATTCATTTTGCATACCCTATACAGTGTTAGGTAAAATTGATGCAAAAGCTATGCTGTTTGATGAACTGAACGAGTTTACGAACAAGTTTAAACATACAGTTTACTTCATTTTTAAAACATTATGAATTGTTTTTCATACTAATGTGACATCTTAAGAAAAAGGTAAGAGAGAACATTGCTTTCATTTTAAGAGGAAATTAATCATCCAGTAATAAAGTTAATTGCTGCCAAATAGGTTACAAGGTGAGTTTTTCAGAAAAAGTAATTAATTCCTTAAAATCTTACAGACATTTTAAAAGAACACGCTATAAAAAATGCTTGTCATAGAATTACCCAAAAGTAATAACAATATTTTATATACAAATGAGACTATAAGGAACTTTAGATCTCTTCTAGTCTCATATCAAGTGTATGAAAGACTTATGTTTAATTTGAACTGGCACAGAAATTGAATATTTCTGAGAGGTCAAATCAGACTTTGCTAAAAAAAAAGAGTAATGAATAATTATGATTGCACTTAATGTTCATATGGCAATATATGCCATTTAATCTCCTTTTACATCTATAGCTCTAGAATAGAAGGCAAAAATTTCATAACATGAAAATTATGTCCCAAACTTATCTTCCATTTATGCAGCTGATATGCCTACTATATTGAGTATCTCCTTTCTCTGGAAATGCAAGGAACTCTCATGCAAATTAGCACACGACACAACAATCAGATGTATGATTGTAGACAGTATTACCTATAGAAAACTGAACATCATTTCTCAATATAAGCAGTGATCTTCAGATTGAAGTAGGTAGACATATTTCTACTGATTTTTATAATGAGGGAAACCAAGCCAAGAAACATTCAAATAAAGCAAGTTTCACATTAAGTGTATTTCTTAATGTAGACCAAATGCATATATGATAATGCAAGGATACCATTTTGAGATATAGCTTTGAAACTGGAAATATAATAGTGACTGTTCTAAAACCTAATTTCTTCTACCCACTGTCAATCCTCAAGCAATATCTATGTAGTTACTGCTCTGGATACTGTGATAATAGTTTCTGAAGGGAAAAGGATGGCAATTATGAAGAATGACAGTTATACATTACTGTCCAATTTTAAAAATGTATGATTCCAGTAATTCTACTTTGCTAGTAGATAGAAAACCATTCCATGTTCTTCACTGTGGATAACATTTATCGTCATAAGTAAAATATCTACTATTTTGGTTTTACAAGACTTTTATTCTAATTGATGTAAAGCACTTGGATATAAGTTTGCTATACAAATTTAAATATTTTGTGAAATTATTTTCAATATTGTCACTACTAATAACTACATTAAGTTTCTTTTGATGTATACTTATTTAAGATATTTCTGAACCAAATTTCAAAGATATTCAGTGATCTGAAACAGTGCCATTTAAGATAATTTTTGTTAAAATGGAAAATAATGCTCTGTATAAAAGTAAAAGGAGCATATTCTATGACCAAGGATGAGCGGCTGTTGCAAGTGTTATACAACTGGGTGCCAAGATTTTGGAGAAATAAGTAACTAATGTGTCAAGTTGTATCATTTCTATTTGTTTCTGACAAATAGACTGTGCAAACATATTCTTGAGTGTGGCAGGGTGGGAGCAGTAGAGAGGAGAGCTTTCTAAGTCTCTGAGGACAAGAGTAACTTGAGCATTTGATGACCGCCTAATGTGTGTTTATCATAATAAACGTCCTCTCAAAGAAATCTTTTTGTCTTAGTAAGCTTCAAAATCTCCATCTTGGAGAGATACCTAGGAAGCTGGAAGACACAGGCATAGGCAAATTGGACCATTCGTAAGAAACCAACTGGCCTAGGTATTATCTTCATACTTTGGGTTCTGAGTTTTCACTCCTGCATGGAGAGATATCTTGTGGCTTACCTGGAAACACCACCCACCACGTGTAACACATGCCAGCTGCTAAGAGCCACCCACCCCCATTCCCCTGAAGGAATTCTAGGAAGCTATTATAGATTCAAAGTTGCAGTTCTCTCCCTTCTTTCCCAAGAAAAAGTCTCAGGAACGTGAAAAACACATAACTAACAAAGCACTAGTCCCTGTAGTAGAAAAAGAACTATTAAAATTCAATAGTAAAAAGTAAATTCAATCAGCAAATGGGTAAATTACCAAAGAGAACACAGCCATGACAAATAGGCAAGATGTTTAGTATCACCAATAATAAGAGGAATGTGAAATACTCAATGATCAGGTAAATACTAAAACTATACCATACCCATGAGAATGTCTACAATTAATTAATAATATTGAAAACATCAAATATTGACTAAGGACAGAGAATTTGGATGTCTTTTATGTTGCTGATGAGAATGAAAAGTGATGTAATCACCCTGGAGAACAGTTTGGTCATGTGTTATGAAATTAAATATGCAACTACTATATAATCTTATGATTGCATTTTTTGGCTTTTATCCCAGAAAAATAAAAACTTATGTTCACAGAAAACACATATATAAATTTTATTGCAGATTTATTCCTAATAATCCAAAACCGAAAACAGCAGATATATCATTGGTGAAAGATGAACGGTTAAAAAAATTGTTGTACTTAAAGTAATAATGAGCTATTGATAAACACAACTAATTGGATGATCTTTACATATTCATATTGAGTAAAAATAAGTATTCAAAGCAGTTACTATATGATTCCATTGATGTCATGTATGTGAAATGATAAAGTTTTGGAAGTAGAGAACATATTAAATTTCCAGGGATTAGCGTTTGAAGCACAAAGACGGAGGATGATTAGTTACAAAAAGACAATGCAGAGAAATATTTGTTGATGGAGTTGTTTGGTATAGAAACCTATATGTGTTAAAATTATATAGAATACTCAAATAAAGTAAAACTGGAAATGTCTGAATAAGTTCAGTAGGTTGTGTTGATGTCCAAATCCTAGTTGTGATACTATAATGTACTTTTGTGAAATGTCCCCACTGTAGTAAATTGGAAATATGACACAAGCTTTCTCTGTTGTTTCTTAAAACTGTGTGTAAATATGCAATAATTTGAAAAAAATCAATTTAAAAATGAGACAGTAAAGAAAGATATACAATTATGAACCAAAAAAAAAAAAAGAAAAAAAGACCGAAGCAGCTATATTAATTTCAGATAAGGTAACCTATGGAATAAAAAAGAATGCCAGGGATAATGAATCACAGTATATGAATGGGTCAGTTTTTCTAGAAGACATAATAATTGTACATGTGTAAAAACCACCAACAGAGCTTCCACTACATGAGACAAAAACAGAAAGATGTGAACAGCACTTTAAATGTTTCAATGATGCCTTGGTCAAGGGGTTGGATTTTTGAGGGTGTGTTCAGAGGAAGACATTTCATCATCACATTTGTGAGATGATTTGCTTGTGGGTGACCAGGATAGTTGTCTGCTGTCATTAGAATAGACTGTTTCTTCTTCATTTCTTGGTTGATATCTCTTACCCAGTCCTCAAATAATGCACTGGAAATCCACACACATTTGTTTGATCTCTAATTGACAGGGAAGTCTTCAGGTTTTGGGTTCTTGAATCCACTTGGTTTTGCCAATTTACCATTCACGAAGAGCTCTAGTTTCTCTCTGATTGAGCTAGAGCAAAGCAGAACTGTGCAATGTTCTTTGGAAAGTTTTCTACTCACACTTTTCATGGTTCATAAGCCCTGAGCCCACACCCCAGGGTCCAGTGGTCTAGCTGCTCCTGATCCCTGTTATCCCTGGGGACCCAGTTTGGATAGGTTACCGGGACTGACATCTCAGCAGCCCGGTAGATTGTTGGACCAAATATTCAGTACCCATCTTGTCTGCATCCTTCTTAGCTGTGACCATGGCAGCAGATGTCTCCTCTGCCATGAGCAGAGTTGCCAGTAAGGTCTGCACTTCTGGCTATGTGGGGTGATGTGTGGAGAACATTCCCCTTACGAGAGTTATGGACTCTTCCCAGCTCAGCTGTGAGCATTTAGTATGGGGTTTTCAGTTATACAAGTCTGCAGTTGTAAAAGATGCATGGACATGAGCAAAACCTCCCTCCTGTCAGGCACCTGTCTGGGTGGCAATAGTCCTGCTCTGGGCTATGTGCCCACTACAGGGCGGGTATGTTGGGGGAGCCTGCTCTAGTGGTTGCAGGAGCCACCTTTGCAGCTGGCTCTGCAAAGTCTGGGTGGGCCTGTGAGTAAGAGTAGGGCACTTGCTTTCCCTGAAGAGCTGAGGGTTCAATTCCCAAAGAAGGGGTACTGTTTCCCAGTATTGGTAAAGATCTCAAATCTGGTACAGGCTAGATGACTTCACTTCCCTTTTGGGGGGTGGTATGGAGGGATTCCTCCTTCTCACTCCCTTCCTTGTCAGTCCTGCGAGGACTAATTCTTCCTCCTCAGGGGCTTCTAAAATTGATGACGTTGGTTCCTTTGGCCCTTTGGCCAGCTTATATATCCTGTCTTTCTTTTGCTGGGATGGGTTTCAATAGAGGGCCATAAATCTTTATACATAGGGTTATTTTATTCAATTTGTCCTGTTCTTTGAAAAAATAGGTTCAGTAGGAGAATTGTATTGTAATTAAATGATCCATTCTCTGGCCATTTTCCCCAACTTCCCAGGGCATACTGAGGCCAGAATGTATTGCTGTAAAATACCATTTTCTTTTTTGGTTGTGGTTGATTATCTAAACAGTTTCTGATGCCAGAAAAGACACCCTAAAAATTCTTCCCTGGTGTGGAGACATGGCTCTTCATATTCTAGGGGATTTGTGTAGAATTTGATTCCAACTTCTGAAAGGCTTCCACTGGGGGCTTAGGATGACACAGATTCTCCTAGTTTTAGCCTACAGAATATTCCACAGACTAGAGGGAAGGTAATCCAGACTTCACATTATTCAGGCCAGAAACAAAGATGAACATTTATACAGATACACCAGACAAGAATCAAAACCTGAAGATGACCATTGTTTTCTTTACATCACAGATTCCCCTTATTAATGCAGACAGAGATTTCTTTCAATCTCCCAATCCTGAAAGGGAGTCCTTCCTTTTATCAATCTCCCTGAATCTGTTAAATTATGTTCTAATCTAGAAAACACACTGTCCTAATGATCAAAATCAAAACTACTCTTTTAGTCTGCTAAAGGAGTAAGAAATTACTAATCTCCTTAAAGGAGCACTGAAGGAAAATTTCAGGCTCTCTAGGGGAGGTCCTGTGGCCCAGTTGGTGGTCTAGACACCAGGAAGGCAGTGACCTGAAGTCTCTCTCTGATCCGCCTTTCACAACTTAGGAGAGTTAGCCTGTGTATTTCTGCAGCCCACAATTTTCCTTTAAAGGGAAGGGAAAGGTCAGGTTAAGGGTCATCTGGATACTACATTTGGTATGTGAAAGATCAAAGTTCATTTACATGGTGAGGAATAAATTACTCTCCAGGAGAACATGAATCTTCATCAGTAGGAGGATATTATTACTTGCAGCACGTTGGGAGAGCACCTTCAATATTCTCAAAAGCAGTGTCTCTCTGAAGGAGATTGGCATGGGGTTTTTGTGGGGCAGTAGAGAAAGAAAAGTATGTGTCATCACATGTATGGATGAGTTTCCCATTGTGTGTGTGTGTGTTTAGAATACCTTGCTACCCACGGAACAGGTTGCATGTTACGGTAACAAAGCTATAGCTTCTCCCAGGGTGGAGACTTCAGCATGGTGATGAAGTCAGTTCACTTGAGTTTATCTATAACAAACCAAGGTTTGTCAAGAGCTAGTTTTAGTTAGTTGAGTAGCTACAGGCCTTGTAGAAAAGGCCCCAGAACAGATTGATTGCTCAAATTGTTTAATCCATATAGTCCTCGGAGACCCTCTCTCCTTACTTTCATGCTGATGTAATGAATCTCCAGAAAGGCAGTGCAGAGTGGAGCCATGGAGACAAGGCCTCCCCTGAGATCTCAGAACTGTAAAGCCACCAGGTTTAACACCAGAAAATGATAAAGTTTCAGGCACCAGACTCCAACCTGAGAAAGTTACAATGTGGGCTACACTCAGCAAACTTGTGGGGTGAGTCTGCCCAGAGATTTAAGGGTATAGTTCCACCCTGATATGTCCAGAAGGTGAAACATGGAGTCAGTGAAGATTATTGTCAAATATTAAGATTTAATATTTGCCCTTTTGGGTTTGGGATTTGATCAGGACCTGTAATCCATTTTCTTTCCTATTTCTCTGTCTTGTTATGGAAATGTTTAACCTATGCCTGTCTCACCACTGTATTGTAAAAGTACAGAACTCATTTAATTTTGCCAACTCACAGCTTGAGGAAAATTTACCTCAAGAGTTGTGCCTTGAGTCTCACTCATATCTGATTTAGATGAGAATCCAGACTTTGGGTTTTTGAGTTGGATAAATGAGTTAAAACTTTTGAGGTCTACTGGGATATAATGAATATACTAGTACTTTTTAATGTGAGAAGACTTAAACTTTGGGAGACCAGAGTGGAATTCTATGGTTTGAATGCCATATATTAATAGTTACTTGATAGAATACTACAAAGTAATGAGAATGAATAATGTGCAGAAGTCAACAATATGTTTAAACCTCATGAAATATTAAAATAAGCCTGATTTTTAAAAATACATAATAAACGTATTTGAATAAATAAATAAAATGTATTTGTTGAATTTTAAAAGCAGACAAGATTAATCTATGTTGTTAGAAGTCAGGATAATGGTAAATTTGAGGGATGAAATGATAGTAAAATATAATTTTTATAGGACTAATTCTAATGCTGTACTCTTGATTTGTCTGCAGATTATGTGGATAATTTTGTTTTTAACACAATCAGTGAACTACTTACTTATCAAATATTCACATGGAGTATGTGTGTATGAAGTCTATATCAAACTTCCATAAAAGTTATAAATTTGCAAACAAACATTTTATTATAAAGTTTAGTAATTGCTTGGTTCGGTTGCTATACCAGAATACTATAAACTGGGTAGCTTATAAACAACAGAAATTCATTTTTCATATTTCTAGAGGTTGAGAAGTCAAAGATCAAGGTGCTAGTTGATTTGCATCTGGAGATGGCCTACTTCCTCATAGATGGTGTCTCCTTGCTGTGCCCTCCCATGACTAAAAGAATGAAGCAGCTCCTTGGGGCACTAAACCTGTTCATAAGGGATTCACCCTCATGACCTAATCACCCCTGAAAAAGAGGGTTTTTTCTCCTAATACCACTGCCTTAAGTGTTTGAATTTCAACACACAAATTGTTTTGGAAATAAAAATTCAGACCATTGCATCTACAAATGTAAAAATAGCTAACAACTAGGAAGGAAATTGATTAATTTGGGGATTGCTTAATTTGTGATAAAAAAGTAGTCAACCAAGTTACCAATTGAACTTGGTTGACACATTGTCACTTGTAACTGACAATGATATAGAGCTTGAGGTGTAAATATAGAATATTTTTAGTATCAAAACACGTGAAAGATATAGGTAAGAGGCATTATTGGGCAGAGGGAGAAAAAGTAGGTGAACAAATTCTCAGACTATTTGATGACAATATCTGGAGTAGATATTGCCCATTGAATTTATCTTGCATCAAGATGATATGGCCTGAATTTTGCACCTAACCTTCCTCAGTGACAAGATACAGACTGCCCCCAAAGAATTTGACCCCAGATCACACAATTTTCTTTTGCTGAGGCAATGCTGAAAAGCTCCTGGTTGTCTGCTGATGTATTTTGTGCAGCAGAGTGGCAAGTTTTATGACTACATACCACACATCCAAGGCCTAATAAATCTACTCTAGTGAAGGAGATACATCTGGTACAACAGCTCTGCCTGGAGATATTACTTGTTCGAGATTTCACATCTACAATCATCCACCAGAATCTCTCTGGTTTCTTCATGGGCCAGGATGACAAATTAAACAGAAATATAATGGGACCACCAACCTGGCATCATTTACATCCTTATTGGTGTAACTAATCTCTTCCATAACCACTCCCCCATTGCTCTCTCCTCACCCTCCAACCCCAGCGAATACACAGTATGTGCAGTATGTTGTTCCTGATTTACGAACATTGTGGGGTAGATGAAATAGTTTCAAAAACTTGCATTTGGCCTACCTCAATATAAAAGTTCTTACTGACAGACCACAGACTCCATTTGGAGGCTTAATGAATTATTAAATATGTCAATCCAAATTATGAATTTGGAGACCAGGAAAATGACTACCAGATGGGTCTGTGAATCTAGTGGACCACCATATGTTCAACCTTGGCTAAGACTTCTTTCAATGTCTAGCTCCATATGCTCACACTCCAACAAGTGTACCAAGGTCTTGTTCTTAAAGTGTCAAAGTCAGTGCAGAATTTCTGTTTAACAGTCCTCAAAATGTCTGGATATTCAGGTATCCACCTTTCCCCAGTGTACTGTGTCCTAAGTAATTGGTCTTAGACCCTTTAGGGGAAGGACTGAGATAATCATTGCTATATATAATTGTTGTGACATTATAAACCAGCCCTTATTTTGAGTAGATATGAGGTCTGAAACTGAGCCTACATTCAGAAGTGAACAAGGGATAATGGATTTTCATTGAGATGATTGCCTTCAAATTTCTTCATATCCATTTTGTTTTTATAAGCTGAATGATATTTGTTTTTGTCTGTCCAATACTTCCCCCCTCGGGATTACTATGTTCTGGGATCCTTGTACATAACTCTGCAGGTCAGACTCCCTTGACTTATACTCTGACCTTTCCAATTATTATAATAATTGTTGCGCTGGGCTTCTGCCAGTTAGCATCTGGCACCTGTCTATTCTATAAGAGCTACTATGTATAATCTGCCAAGGAAAGATTTTTAGTGATGCTGGGGCCCTCTCACCATACATTAAATATTACTGTCATAAGTGGCATATAATTTGTTCTCTATTATAGAACAAACTCATGTAGAAGGTTGTCTGGGGTGACATAGCATATCGTCTTCTGCTGCCCTGTTCTCTGAGCCTATTAATCTCTACTTCCATGCTTCTGCCAAAACTTCCTTAAAAATGCCAATCATTTTTGCTTGCTTTTATGAACCATTATACACGTAGTAGTGAGGAAGCAGCATTTTATTAACTTCTTTTATTATACTAGCGTACTATCTCCTCTGATATTTCTATTTTAAAAGACCCTTTCCCAGTCAGGTTTGTGTATTTTCTGTTAAAATAATTCTTTAGAATTCCAACTACATTAAATTTCGCCAACATAGTTCTTATGGGTTTTCAGGATCCTCTGTTTGCTCCTTTCCCGGTATCAGAGGATAATACCTTGCTTATTCCATTCGCGTAATCACAGGTTGAGCTCCTTTCCCTTTCCGACCAGGAAATTGTCCAAACTGCCCAAACTTCTCTGCCACTTATTCCCTTAAAGTGTCAGGATAAATTATGTATATACAGGCCTTGAAAAATAAGCAAACAATAAAAAAGAGACCAATCTTAAAGAAATAAATTTTTTGAGTTTTTAATAAATAAACAAATATTTTTCCTCCAGGCCGATAATACTCTTTGTTTTCGGGTTACTTAAAGGAAAACACATATCTTCTAAGATAAAGAAAAAGTGCCAAATAGTGACTATTAACTTTTAAAATAGATAAAGAACAACTCTGGCAAACTCTGTGTAACAAAGATTTAAGAAGCATTGTAACCTTTTCATTTCTTAAGGTAGTGGATATCTTTTTGGAAAGTACTCAATAGTTATTTATTATTATTATTATTTGTGTATTCATTAGTTATATTATGTTGTTCTGATCTATACTTAATAACCATTTGTCAAAGTGAACATAAACTTTTAAAAAGTAAATTATTCTTTCCCTTAATCCATCCTCTATTTTTCTTAATCTTCACATCCTCCCCTTTTAAAAAGAATTCTGTGATTTACCTCCCAGTCAGAATTTTAAATTCTTCTTTCCAGTTGAAGAAAACAGATTTTACAAAGGGCAATGAAGTCCAGCATTCATTTTAACTTCCAGGAATGCACTTTTCTCCATCAGGCATGATAATTCAGAAATCTTTGCCCAGTGCCAGGCAGTTAAAATGAGTATAATGTCATGAATATTCATGATTATATTAGATTGAAAAATTGTGCATGCTCAAATTGTACTAGTAATTTTTGAAAATTGTATTGCCCTTCGAATATTGCATTGCTCTTTTTAGGTGTCATTAATTAAAAGGCAGATCTTGAATGGTCCATCATTTTTAAAAAGGTTTATCCAGTTTTCTCAGAGAATGTAGATGATTTGGTGTGCTACTGGTTCTCTGACTTACAAAAGAGAGTTTCCCATCATTTCAACCATTCAGAATGAAATCAAAACATACTTTTATAGAGACAGACAATAAGCACCTGATGACTCTATGAATGAAATGAATTCATTCATTTTTCTCCATTCTTAATATTTGCCTTAGGATAGGACATGTAAGAAAAACTCTTGTGTTAAAGTAAAAATAAATCACATCTCTTTGGCAGTTTGAAGGAGGTAGAGGAGATATATTATGTTTCCTCTTGGATAGATAATTTGTAAAGCCAGTGGTAGTCAAAATGCAGATACAAAGTAATATCTTTGAATAACAGGAGGGCTGGTATAAAGGCACATTTAGAAATTGTAGTGTTTATTAGCTTCCAGTTCATTTATTGCCATTCTTTCAAGACAATTGTTTATTCACTTACTATGTGACATAGAATTTATATATTTCACATGGAAACAAATAAGGAAAAATATGTGTGTTTTGTTTCACAGGGCCTTCTTACTGAATATCATTAAACTTAAGAACAAAAATACTTTTTAATATATTTACAAAGTTAGTTTGTAAAGAAATCTACAAGGAGGCCAAAAAATAATCCATTTCTTGTATTTGTTTAATAGAAGGGTTTAGGCTGCATATGACATATTCTAAATTTTTTCAAAAATAGGAGATAGATAAAAAGCCTCCCTATTTGTGTAAATTATTTGTTTCTCCTATAAAGTAAAAATGTTTACCTGTTTGAGCAGTATATTATTTATAATATGGACAAATGCTAACTCAAGTGTATACTGATCAACTAATATTTTTTCTTTTCTTTTTTTTTTTTTTGATATAGAGTCTCACTATGTCGCCCTTGGTAGAGTGCTATGGTGTCACAGCTCACAGCCACCTACCAAACTCTTGGGCTAAAGTGATTCTCTTGCCTCAGCCTCCCAAGTAGCTGGGATTATAGGCACCTACCACAACACCTGGCTATTTTTTGTGGTTGTTGTTGCAGTTGTCATTGTTTAGCTGGCCTGGGCCGGGTTCGAACCTGCCAGCCTCAGTGTATGTGACTAGTGCCATAACACTGTAATACAGGAGCAGAGCCTGATCAACTAATATTTTTAAAAACAACTTTTATGGGTAGTTAGAACTATAATAATAAAGGGAAAACTGTACTAAATTCAGTCAATGCATTTAAAATTGAAGGAGTAGTTGCACTGCTATTAAATTTGCAATTTGGAATTTTCAAAAAGAAATTAAGGGAGTAAAATTGAATTTAGATAGTAAATATGGATTTGTGTCTTAAAACTTGTAAAAATTTATAAGATTCTTATTTCAGAACTAGATTATTAAAATTTTTAACTTGTTTAAAAATCTGGGTTTCATATTAATATTTAATATATCATTTTTTTCTAGATATTACTTAATACTTTCTTCCCAACTAAAAATATACTGCTCTATAGAGACTGGTTAATCAAGTTATTCCATTGTCATTAGTTAACTAAATATAAAGCCTCTAAAGTATGACTCAGAGGCATTTTTATTTCTATCATCTAAGGAAAAGGGTTTAGTAATTATAGTTTTGAGATTCATTGGGTGATTAGATGACACTTAGAAGTTAACAATAAACTATTTTTTGATAATTTTTATTTCAAAATATTAAGAGAATACAAGTGCTTTTGTTACATGTATGAATTGTATGCTCCTACAGTCAGGAGTTTTGGTGTGCCTGTCACCAGAAAAGTGTACGTTGTACCCAACAGTTAAGTTTTTATTTCTCACCCCCTCCTTCCTTTACACCATTTTATGACTTCATGTCCCCATTGTTTAGTAAGAACATATGGTATTTTTCTTTCCATTCCTGAGATACTTGTCTTAGGTTACTAGTCTCCAGTTCCATCCAAGTTGTTGCAAAAAGTTATTATTTCATTCCTTTTTGTGGCTGAATAGTACTTTACAGTGTATGTCACCATTAAGGTGCCCTCCTTGGCCACCTGGTGACCAGAGTAATATTCAGCAATAAGATGTGTAGCATTTTTCTAGGATGAGTTTAAAACTTAGTTGTCTGACCTCGTACATGTGTGTTTATCTATGTATATATCACATCTTCTTTATCCACTCATCAAGTGAAGGGCACTTAGGTTGATTCCATATCTTTGCAATTATAAATTGTGCTGCAACAAATGTTCAGGTATAGGTGTCTTTTTGATAGAATGACTTATTTTCCTGTGTTTGGTAGATACTCAGCAATGGCACTGCTGGATAGAATGACAGGTCTATTTTTAGTTCTTTGAGGAATCTCTATACTGTTTTCCATAGAAGTTGTACAATAATTTGCAGTCCCACCAACACTATGTAATAATTTCTTTTTCACTGCACCCACACCAATATCTGTTGCTTTTTTACTTTTTGATAATGGGTGTTTTGATAGCAGATAGTGGTATCTTATTGTTGTTTTAACTTGCATCCCTATAATCAGTGATATTGTGCATTTTTTTGAATGTTTGTTGATCATTTGTTTATCTTTTTTTTTGAAAAAACTCTGTTCATGTCATTTGCCCACTTTTTAATGGAGTTATTTTTTTCCATGCTGAATTTTTTTTTTACAGTTTAATGTCTTGAACTTTATTTTTTTTTATATTAAATCATAGCTGTGTACATTAATGCAATCATGGGGTATAATGTGTTGCTTTTATATACAATTTGAAATATTTTCATCAAACTGGTTAACATAGCTTTCATAGCGTTTTCTTAGTTATTGTGTTCAGACATTTATATTCTACATTTAGTAATGGATTCTGCCTGTTAGGGTTTTTTTAGATGTAAACTTTGCAAATATTTTCTCCCATTCTGTAGTTTGTCTTTTTACTCTGTTGATTACATCCCTTCCTGTGCGGAAGCTATTTCTTAAGAGCTGCTTCTTTTTGACACTAAATACCATAAAATATTACATTAACATTTGTGGGACTGGAAGAATAATGAAAAGTTAATTTATAAGAAGGCATTTTTTGTATCGCAAAACCCTGAATCTAATTTAGACAAACACGTTATTTTACACCAAGGACCAGAGCATTCTCTGAAGGAGTCTGTTTACAGCTTATGGTTCATTAGTAGGCCTGTTTACATAAAAATTGGGACTTAAGTGTCATTTCCAATTGTTGGTAGTGTAGTAAAGTACAATTAGTTTAGTAAAGTAATTAAAAAGATGATTAACATTTTATCTTCTTGATTTTCTTTAAACTCAAACATTCCAGTGTCTTTAATAAGGAGAATTCCTATCATTATATGGTGTTTGTCAAACAGAACTACCTATGATTGTCTTGCATAAATGTATCTCTTCCAGCTTTTCTGGTGCTAAGTGCTATCTTTTATGAAATATTCAATTATAGAAAACCAGAATTATGACCTGATATAAGAGAAAAATTCTTTAGACATTATTAGGTCATAGCCAGGTAGATAACTTCTATAGTACTAATTTGGGGGGCTCTTGCAGTAACAGTAGCATCAAATAATAAAGTAATATTATTTACACAGAGGGGAAAATGATAATGATGAGTTTAATAATTTTCTGTTTGCTGATTCTTAAAGAAGAGCTATAACACACTTTGATTTCCCCAAATTTTTCTATTTTTGTTCTTACTGTGGGCATTCTTTTCATTCACATTTTCTATATGTTTACTTTTTTCTCCTGTTTCCAACCAACGCCTACCCTTTCCTTTCTGCAAGTATATTTGTATTCATAAGTTTTCAACTACCTTACTTCCCTTGAAGATCCTTCTATTGATTATATCTCCCCAGGCACTGATTACAACTATATATTGATACGACAATATTGATGAAAATAGTATCATTTTTATTTTCTATTGTTTTGCTGATTTTTTTTTTAACGTTCTCGTCTATTCACTAGCTCACAATTGCAAGCTAATGGCTCAGTGTGAAAAGATGCTCTGGGTCAACAGGCCTTGGCTTCTGTGTATTTGAGTCCTTCTTTTATTTCTCCTCTTACTTTGATTGTGCCAGCCAGCTGCAGCTCGCTCATGAATATAAAACTTTTGATAGGGTTTCTCAGTGTTCTCAAGCCAGATGTCACCATATAAGACCTTTAAAAAAATTCTTCTTACAGTAATAAATAAATAAATAAATTCTTCTCAAAGTGTGTGTTTTTTCCCAGGATCGAGGGCCTGGGTGTGCTAGAGCAGAAGAAAGAGAAACTAACTGAAAGATGAGCCTGTGGAGTGTAGGGTAGCCATGCACAAAGCAGAGAATGAAAAAAATAGGATTTATATTCTCTGCCTGATGACCAAGACTGCTGAACAATAAAGAACACCAAATCAAATGTACAATAAATACACATATTTTTCTTAATTTCTGTCTTAAGTGACAATATATTGGCTGTATAATACACTGAATGAGGCACGTCTTTACCACACAGTATCTTTCATGATTATTTGCTTGGGTTCTAACTCATGGAACTAATGTTCCTACTGAGCACTTTATGTGCGCATTGCATGCGTCTATTCTGCAATCGGCCCCTCCGTGATGTGCTTTATGAGGCTCCTTTGTACACTGCTACCCTCTCCATCACCAGGACTTATCACTCATCACAGTGCCACGTAATAAAACTATCACCCCTGACAAAGGAGTGAATTAATCTTGATAACTAAATGAAATATACAAAGAGCATATGAATTTTCCTCTTTCATTTTGCTTATTTTATTTTGTGTAGTTGCAACTGAAATTTACATAATACCAGAATTTCTTCAAACCCTATTTATCCACTTGATACTACTGAAAATTAGTCTTCATTAAAACTTGGTCTTAAATTCAGCTGAACTAAGATGTTGACCTCTGATATTTTTATCACACAAACTACAAAACTACTGATGCTCAAATAGATTACAAACATGTAATAATTTAGTAAATTTAACCATGAAGACCATATAATAACAATATTAAATAACATAATTTTTAAAACTTTAGTTTCTTAATTGTAGCCAAATTGTTCTAATGTTGCCTTAGAGGTCAGTAATTGGCAACAAAAATGGAAGTTGCTTCACCATATAAGAGATTTAAGTTTATTAATCTTGATGGCATCAAACAGAATTTCTCAATGTTTTACCGATTCTCAAAACATAGAACCATATGGAAATTTAGTTTTAACCAAATGTTTACTGTAATTAAATATCATATGTTACAGTGTATTCAAAAGTTATTTCAGAATAAAATATCTCTATTTTGGTTTAGATAAAATCTTCAAGAGGTTAAGAAAATATATCAATTGGGTCAATGTAATAAGCAAAACAGGAAGAATAAATTGCTATTTAAATAATATAGACATCATTTTTAAACTTGTTAAATATGCTATTTTAAGCATGTATTTTATAATAAATAAAGAAGTGGAGAATTTTCTTAAATATTATGTCTCCTAAAGTTTATCTCAAGGAAATAATCATACAACTCATTTACCTGTATATCCAAATAACATATCAAGTATTGAGTTCAAAAGGCTAACAAAAAATGACGTCATCAACTTTTTGGTCCAAAGAAAATCATCTACAAACTGAAAATAAATCTTATTTATACTTTGTCCTATAAAATCGTAATATTTTAATTGCTTAAAAAGTTATGATGTGTCTACATAGAAAGCCTGTAAAAGAAACTATACAGACTACAGTCTTGTAGAACTTATTTTAAAAACTTTCAAGTTATAATCATGCCCTAAAAATTTTAAATCAGCTATTATCTCAGTAGTTAAATTCTTATACCCCTTTAGTTGTAATTTTATATCTTATAACTTTAGAGTCCCTTCTAAGTTGAAATTAAGGCTAATCATATGTGTAACTTTATAGAGATTCCTGCATAGAATCACCTGTCTTTCCATTTTGAATTAATTTTGTTTCTTTTTGTTTAGTATGATGTTTGACCAGGCCACTATATAACTTTTAAATTGTTAAAAATGTTTATTTTTTATTTATTTCAGATTGTTTCCCATGTAACAATGATTAAAATTCAAAAAAAAAACATGAGATTGTATAAAATTGGCTAAATATATATAACAATAAGTTCAATAATAGTCTAAAATTCAAATACAATAACCTTTC